>APFE030837266.1:0-12463 GCA_000404065.3 Pinus taeda
CTCGTCCACCTCCACCTATTCATCCAGCACCTCCTCTTCCCCTACCTTCACCTCCACCTCCAACTCCAACTCCTCCACTGGCTTCGCCTCCTCCACCACAACCTCCTCTACCTCCACCTCCACCACCACCTCCTCTACTTCTACATCCACCTAAACCTTCACCTCCTCTACCTCGTCCTCCACATCCATCTCCACATCCACCACCACCTCCACCACCACCACCTCCTCCTCCTCCTCCTCCTCGACTTATCCTCAACCTTGACCTACTCCTCATTCCCCTCCTCCTACTCCTCATTCCCCTCCACCTCTTCCTCCTCTTCCCCCACATCCTCCTCCACCACCTCCACCTCCTATACATCCACATCCTAAACCTCCACTTATATCGCCACCAACTCCTACTACACCTCCACCTCCACCACCTCAACCTCCACTCCCTTATCCATCTCCTCTTCCTCCAAAACCTCCTCCTCCACCTCCACCAACACCTCCTCAACCACCTCCACATCCGCCATTTCCTCCATCTCCTCCTCCTACACCTCCTACACCTCATCCTCCTCCTCCTCCTCCTCCACCTCCTCCACCTCATCCTCCTCCACCTTCACCACCACCTCCACGTCCACCCCCTCCTCCACAAGGTCCATCTCCACCCCATCCTCCTCCTCCAGCACCTCGAGCTCCTCCATCACCTACTCCACCAACACCACCACCTTCTCCTCTACATCCACCTCCACCACCTCCTCCTACTCCACCTTGACCACCACCACCACCTCCTCCACCTCCACCTCCACCTCCACCTCCACCTCCTCCTCCACCATCTCCTCCTCATACTCCACCACCACCACTACCTCCACCAACTCCTCCTCCTCCTCCTCCTCCTCCACCTCCTCTTCTTCCTCCAACTCTACCTCCGCCTTCGTCTTAGCTTTCGCCTCATCACAAAACCTAAAAAGAATCAAAATTGCATATCATTTCATTCTCTTTATTTATAATATTGCATATCATTTCATTATGTTTATTTACAATACTTGTTGATTCATTATATAGAGCGATAATTCAGATATCAATATATACATGATAATATAAGAATAACATCTATAGAAATTTACAATATAAATTAGTAATTATGAGAACAACAATTTAATTAAAAAATTGTAAAATCTATATAAATAATATCAAAAGCTATTGACAAAAATCACATCCAATTCAATGTTTATTTTTATTTTCTAAAACTCTAGATTAATAATGTAAAATATTTAAAAAATAAGATAAACAAAAAGTAAAATTACAGTAGACATAAATTCTGGTAACATACAAACACAACGCAACAAAACTTCATAAAACCTCCACTGGTCATAAGCATTATTATTGTCGTGTTCCATCATACGTAGTGGAGGTTATTGTTATGTTATGGGTTCTATTTTCCTCACGGAAGCCCCTGCGGCTTGAGCTAATAGGTTTTAGTTTACATATAAAATATAATTTTTGTTTTTGTTTTTTCAAGAACTTGTGCTATTGCATTTAAATACTGAAAATTTTTATTTTCCCCAAACTAATAATTTACTTTCTTGATAATCACTCCATTGCTTGGAAATAAGAAATTAACCACATTAGGAAATTTTAAAACATTAAAGAAGATCAAATGCTTGATGAAAACCTATATGGATTCCTGAAGTGATTTGACAAGTTCCATGGGATCTTCCTCTCCAGCAGACTTCATACAAATCTTCAATAATTGATTCTGAGAAATGGAGCAATGCAAGAATCCAAACTTTTTATTAGAAAAGCGATCCACAGCATAACATCCTCCGCAGATATGTTCAGACGCAAGTGGTCTCTCGCATATTTATTTCACAAATTGAACGTCAGGCTCCCATGATACACCACAACAACAACATTGTGGATAGAACACACGACCTCAGTCTACGTTCTCCAACAAAGATACATAGGAACGTGAATTGAACACACTACCTTCATATATTCAGTCTTACGCTCTCCCAACAAAGACACAGAGGCAACAACATTGTGGATGGAACACACCACCCTCTCCCAACAAAGATACATAGGCAACAACATTGTGGATCAAACGCATGACCTTCATATATTCTGGCTCACTTACTTTCTCTAATGGGCACACTTGAAACAATTGGGAGAGATTGCTTCATACAAGAAATTTTAGTGGTAGTATGAGCTCTGCACAGGCGATTGTAATGGCTTTGTGACTCTCTGATAGTAAAATGTTTTCAAAATCCTTCACTTCTTCTCTTTGCTTTGTTGAGTTTCTCGCTTTATTATAAACAAGTTCATCTGTCTTTTTTTTTTTCTTATTTTTGCTTTTTTATATTTCTTTTATTTTGCTTTTTGGTTAGAATATTTCTGGAGTTCTCACATTTTTCGCTTCTCTTTGTTTTATTGGAGTGTTGTTTTTTTGTTGATACACATTTTTTTGTTTTTATTTTTATTTTTTAATAGGTGTTTTTGTTTTTATTATTTATGATATAAAATATAACTAATATAATTTTTATATTATCTATTTAATATATATTTATTTATTTTAAATGTAGATATAACACATAAATTTTATTTATTGGTTAAATATTTTATTATTTTGTTTTTTTAATGTCTTTTTAAATTATTTATAATTTCAATTAGTCAAATATTAAGAAAATAAATAAAATATGTTTTTCAAATATATAAAAAGAACTACATCTTATTATAGAAGTATTATTATTTTTTAACTAGCATATTGATAGGCGTTTCTTTAATTTTTTTTTCTTACCAATATGCGTCCCCTTATTGGAATTGGTAGTGTTAGTCATTTTTTTAATTAACTATTTTGAGATTATGGTTTAAATTGAAATATACCAACATATACTTATGGTCCCCACTACATCAACAAATGGAATTGTAAATATCTAAATAAGGTGTTTCAACTTTGTTTAAAATAGATTTTTACCAAATGATAATTAAAAATTTACCATACCTATGAAAGTGCATTAAATCATTTATAACTTAATAGATATTTTTATTTTTTGTATTAAATACAATGTAAGATATAGATATATATATATATATATATATATTATATATATATATATATAATTATATATATATATATATAATATATATATATATATATATATATATATATATAGAATTGTGAGAAAATATTCTTTTCTTCTCAAATAGATTGTATTGTGTGACTAGCCATGGTTAGCCATATTCCTAGGAGAATTCATAAAGGTAATGAAATCATTTGTGTTGAAGTAATTATTATCTTGCCAATTTTCTACATTATGAGGGTGGGACATGCACATATGGATGACCCATGTGCATTTTCAATAGGAGTTTCTATTATCTCCTTTTATTTCATTAATTTTTTTACATGATTTCCCATTCTCTTAAGAATTTCATAATCTTCATGGGCTCTTGAGAATAACACTGTAATTTGGTTAAATATAAAATTTAATAAAAATTAAAGTTTAGACAAATTAAACTATCAGAAAAAAATAAACCGTATAAATGATCTTATAAGAATGTCAGGAAACATTAAAGGCTCTCACATCTAGAATAAAGCCTAGGAAAAAAAACCCTAGTACAAAACAACAACTTCTGGGAAATCAGAGCAAGAGGCCAAGCTCTCTTCTCGGAGGATAAATGGCAACAATAGCCAATGTTATTAAGAGAGGACTTTTTGAGCCTCAAGTAGGAAACCGATCCCCAAGGATTAATAGAAGTTAGAGATTTCTAGAATCTTCCTCAGGACACTGAAAAATGGAGAAGCTGGAGGAAATTGAATGATAGAGGGGACAACCACATAAAAGCAAAAACAGAAGAACTCATGAGCATAGTAAATCAAAGGAAGATCTTGGTAACAAATGGGCAGGCTCAGTTGAGATGGGGCCGAAACAAAGAAGGTATCTTTAATATCAAGGAAGCAAAAGAATAATCCTAAACCTAGATCCCTGCATTTTGGCAAAATCCTGGCAAAAAATTTGGAGCCACCAAGGGTCGATGAAGATCAAGCTTTTTATGTGGTTAGTTCATCACAAGAAAATATTAACTTGGGAAAACATTCAAAAGAGGGGGGTTACAGGGCCTTCTAGATGTTAGTTATGTGAAGTTCAAGAGGATACAATAGAGAATATTCTCAAAATCTACACCCATACCACCTAGTTGTGGGATTCTTTTAACACAATTTTTCAACAGACAGATAGAGACAAAGGTAGTATCATTAACACCCTGAACAGGTGGAGAAATAAGTTTTCAGAGTATGAGAGCCTTAATTTGGCCTGGACCCTTATGCCAAGCTTCATTATCTAGAATGTTTGGAAGGAAAGGAATAAAAGAATTTTCAAGGATGAAAAAACTACTCCTCTTTGCATAATGGATCAGATCTTAAAGCGGATTAAGCAGACAATTTCCACCTCTGTGCATATTCATCCCAAGAATCCCACCACAATGCTTGAATTGAGAACAGTTAAGCATCTAGGAATGCAAGAGATCATTTACCATGGTCTTAGCAGAAAAGAAAGAGAGTTGGAAATGGAAAAGGAGTTCTGACATCCTCCACCGAAAGGTTTTATGAAATGCAATATTGATGGGGCTTCAGAAAGCAACTCAGGGACAACAGGTTATGGAGGGGTGTTAAGAGATGAAGAAGGAAAAATAATCTTTACTTTCCACTGTCATCTAGGCAAAGCCACCAACAACATGGTTGAATTAATGGCTTTGGAACAATGTCTAGAGCTTCTTAAACTTAATCATAGATCGAATGTGATTATCGAAGCAGACTCAGAGATTTCTATAAATGTAGATAAGAAAATATATTATGGAATAGTGCCAGAAAGTGTCTCAAAGCATTGGAGACTAATACAAGTGTACCAGAGAATCCAAAAACATCTCCTTAGTCTTCGAACTGTTAGCTTCAATCATGTTCAGAGGAAAGCCAATAAACTTGCATATTTACTCGCCAACCAAGGAGTGTTCAATTTAGAATGCAGGATTGAGATGAAGTGGCAGGAGATGCCTCCAAGCAGGTTAAAAGATCTCTGCAATGAACAAATCGTAGAGGACAAAGAAATTTTCAAATATTGGGCATGAGGGTTAGGCATAGATTAAAGCTTTTTATGCAAGTTCGTACACAGTACTGTGGTCGGCTCCTTGAAAAAGGGCAAACTCTGAATGGTGATAGCTTCCTTTGGTATAAGGGAACTGGTCTCCTTTTTGTCTCAAATGATGACACTGGGTTTTATTTACATATACTGAATGCTTTGGCTGCGAGCTCAATGGTCAATTTTAGTGGAATGAAAGACTAGATCACTCCCATGAGGGAAATTCCACTATACCCCTCTTTCGATTCGGAAAACCATCCTTTGAGCGGTTTCCCAATTATCACGTGCAATTCAAATGGTAAGTGGTATTGGATTGTTGAGATCGATTCCACTAGGCTCTCAAAACATGGCATGGGTGGGATTCGTTAAAGCACCCTTCATCACACCTTAAAGATCATGCTTCTTGGCTTTCTGATTTATCTCCGAGCCGTCCTTTCTGGCAGTGGAATTCGACGGTCAGATTTGGATGGTCTATTTAGTGGGGCTGCTACTATTTTCAATCTTTGTGAGTTAATGAGGGAACGGTTCCCAACATTCGACTTTGGGTTAGCTTTTAACCGTGGGGACCATTTGTTAAGTTAGCTTGTCCTTTAGTTTGTTTGAGGGTCACATCTATGGCAGTGCGGCCTTGAGGTTTCCATAGGCCTTGAGAAATTTAGGCCTTTTGTATTTATTGTAACTTTACTTTTGGGTTTTTGAAATAGAAGTAAAGTCTCTTGCTTCAGCAAAAATAAAATAAAAATTTAAACAAAAGTTACAAAACACTTTCTGAAAGGTTATAAAATACTTAGGGTTTACGGTTAAGAGTTTAGGGTTTACAGTTTAGGGTTTAGGGTTTATAGCACTTTGGTAAATGTTTCTAGTAAGAATTTAAATAAAAGTTACAAAACATTTTTAAAAATGTTATAATATGCTTAAGGTTTAGGGTTTAGAATTTAGGGTTCAGGATTTAAAGTTTGTGGTTTAGGGTTTAGGGTTAAGCGTTTGCGGTTTAGGCTTCAAGGATTAGGGTTTAGGGTTTAGGATTTATAACACTTTAAAAAATCCTTAGGGTTTAAGTTTAAAGATTTTTGGTTTAGGTTTTATTGTTTAGGATTTGGGGTTTATGGTTTATGGTCTAGGGTTTGGGGATTAGAGTTAAGCGTTTAGGGTTTAGGGTTTAGGGTGGATGGATGAGCCACCCACCTTAAGAGGGTATACATTGCTACATATTACACATAATGCATTCATCCCATGGAGCCTTGAGGAGTTATGAAGAAAACTAAATAAAAGGAGAAAGGTTTATGAAGAAGGGTGGAAAAGCAAAGGTTGGTGTATCTCATGTACCACAATTTTCTCCCTCGTACACTCACATACCTAGGTGTGGTGTTCCCTTATTATAGATATTGATAAAATTCTTAGGGTTTATGGTTTAGGGATTAGGGTTTGGGGTTCAGGGTTTAGGATTTAGGGTTTATAACATTTTAGTAAATTCTTTTATTAAGAACTTAAATAAAAGTTACAAATAGTTTTTAAAATGTTATAAAATTCATAGGCTTTAGAGTTTAGGGTTTAAGGTTTATAACAATTTAGTAAATGTTTTTAATATAAACTTAAATAAAAGTTACAAAACACTCTTTAAAATGTTATAAATTAATTATGGTTTAGGTTTTACGGATTAGGGTTTAAAGTTTATAACACTTTAGTAATTCGTTTAATAAACACGTAAAAAAAGTTACAAAACACTTTTTAAAATGTTATTTAATGCTTACGGTTTAGGTTTTATGGTATAAGGTATCGGGTTTAGGGTTTTCGGTTTAGGTTTTACCATTTAAGGTTTAAAACACTTTAATAAATTGTTTTAGTAAACACTTAAATAAAAGTTACAAAACACTTTTTGAAATGTTATAAAAGTCTTAGGATTTAGGGTTTAGGGTTTAGGCTTTTCGGTTTAGGGTTTATAGTTTAGGGTTTAGTTTTTATGGTTTAGGGTTTATAACTCCTTAGTAAATTAATTCGATAAAAAATTAAGTAAAAGTTACAAAACTCTTTTTAGAATGCTATAAAATGCTTGGGGTTTAGGGTTTATAAGACTTTAGTAAATTCCTATAATAAACACTTAAATAAAAGTTAAAAAAACACTTTTTAAAGTGTTATAAATTGCTTAGGGTTTATAGTTAAGAGTTTAGGGTTCATAATACTTTAGTAAATCATTTTAATAAAGACTTAAATAAAAGTTAGAAACATTTTTAAGATGTTATAAAATGCTTAGTGTTTAGAGTTTAGCGTTTATGGTTTGGGGTTTGGTGTTTAGAATTTATGGTTTAGGGTTTATAACACTTTAGTAAATGATTTTAATAAACACTTAAATAGAAGTTACAATATTTTTTTTAAACATTATAAAATTATTATGGTTTAGCGTTTAGGGTTTAGGGTTTAGAGTTTAGGTTTTAGGGTTTAATGTTCATGGTTTGGGGTTTAGGGTTTAAGGTTTAGGGTTTAGGGTTTAGCGTTTGTGATTTATGCTTTAGTGTTTGGGGTTTACAGGTTAAGGTTGAGGGTTTATATGAATTTAGTAAATGGTTTTAATAAAGAGTTAAATAAAGGTCTCAAAATACTTTTTAAAATGTTATAAAATGATTAGGGTTTAGGGTTTATGGTTTGGGAATTAAGGTTTAGGGTTTAAGGTTTGGGGTTTGAGTTTATGTTTAGGCTTTAGTGTTTAGGGTGTACAACATTTTAGTAAATGGTTTTAATAAACACTTAAATAAATGTTACAAAATAATTGTTAAAATTTTATAAAATGGTTAGGGTCTAGGGTTTATGGTTGAGGCTTTAGTGTTTGGGTTTTGGGGTTTAGGGTTTAGGGTTTACGTTTTGGGGTTTAAGGTTTATGTTTCTGTGTTTAGGGTTTAGAGTTTTGTGTTTATGGTTTAGGTTTTATAACACTTTAGTAAATTCTCTTAATAAATACTTAAATAAAAGTTACAAAATTCTTCTTAAACTATTATAAAATTCTTAGGGTTTATGCTTTAGGGTTTAGGGCTTAGTGTTTATGGTTTAGTGTTTAGATTTTTAGGCTTAGGTTTTAGGGTGTATGGTTTAAGGTTTATAAAAATTTAGTAAATTCTTTTAATAAACACTTAAATAAAAGTTGCAAAATATTTTTAAAAATGTTATAAAATGCTGAGGGTTTAGGCTTTAGTTTATAGGTTTTAGGGTTTATTGTTTATGGTTTAAGGTTTAGGGTTTGAGGTTTAGGGTTTACAAAACCTTATTAAGTGCTTTAATAATCACGTAAAAAAGGTTGCAAAACACTTTTTAAAATGTTAATAAATGATAAGGGTTTAGGGTTTTGGGTTTGGGGTTTGGGGTTTAGGGATTAGCGTTTAGGGTTTAGGCTTTATAACACCTTTGTAAATTCTTTTAATAAACACTTAAATAAAAGTTACAAAGTTATTTTTAATAGACCATAAAATGCTTAGCTTTTAGGGTTTAGGGTTTGGGGTTTTTGGTTTACGGTTTATTGTTTAGGGTTTTTGGTTTAGGGTTTATAACACTTTAGTAAATTATTCTAATAGACATTTAAATAAAAGTTACAAAACTCTTGTTAAAATGTTTTAAAATTTTTGGGGTTTAGGTTTTAGGGTTATAACTCTTTATTAAATTGTTTTAATAAACACTTAAGAAAGTTACAAAAATGTATTTTAAAATTTTATAAAATGCTTAGGCTTTATAAAGTTATTAAATGCTTTTAATAAACACTTTAAAAAAGGTAAGAAAACGCTTGTTAAAATGTTATAAAATACTTAGGTTTTAGAGTTAAGACTTTAGGGTTTAGGTTTTTGTGTTTAAAATTTTATAAAATGATTACGGTTTAGGATTTAGGGTTTATAACATTTTAGTAAAGTCTTTTAATAAACACTTCAAAAAAGGCTACAAAAAGCTTGTTAAAATGTGATTGAATGTTTGGGGTTTAGGTTTAGGGTTTAAAACAATATAAAATGCTTAGTTTTTATGGTTTATGATTTACGGTTTAGGACTTCTAACACTTCAATAGATTATCTTAATAGACACATAAAAAAAGGTTACAAAACAATTTTTAAAATGTTATAAAATGTTGAGGGTTTAGGCTTTAGGCTTTATAAAAATTTAGTAAATCCTTTTAATAAACACTTAGAAAAAAGTTACAAAACACTTTCTAAAAAGCTATCAAATGCTTAGGGTTTAGCTTTGAGGGACACTTAAATAAATTATTTTAATAAACACTTCTAAAAAGTTACAAAACTCTTGTTAAAATTTTATAAAATCCTTAGGGTGTAGGTTTTAGGGTGTAGGGTTTATAAAACCTTAGTAAAATCTTTTAATAAACACTTAAAAAAAGTTACAAAACACTTATTAAAATGTTATAAAATCTTTAAGGTTTAGGGTTTTAAAATGTTATAAAACGCTTGATAAATTGTAATAAAATTCTTAGGGTTTAGGGTTTTTAACAATTTAGTAAATTCTTTAAATAAACACTTAAAAAAATGTACAATGGCTTGTTAAAATGTTATAAAATACTTAGGGTTTAGGGTTTGGGGTTGAAAATGTTATAAATTTCTTATGGTTTAGGGTTTGGGGTTTAGGTTGGGGGTGTGGGTATTAGCGTTTAGGGTTTATGGTTTATAACGCTTTAATAAATTCTTTTAATAAACACTTATAAAAATTTAAAAAACTATTTTTAGGGTTTAAGGTTTTTTGGGATTTTTCAGGTTTAGGGTTTATGGTTTTGTAGGGTTTAGGGGTTTTTTAGGGTTTAGGGTTTTTTTATGGTTAATGTTTTTTTAGGCATTTTAGAGGTTATAGTTTGGGGTTTAAGGTTAAGGATTTAGGGATTATGAGTTTAGGGTTTATGGCACTTTGGTAAATAGTTTTAGTAAACACTTAAATAAAAGTTACAAAACACTTTTTAAAATTTTATAAAATCTTTAGCTTTTAGGGTTTTGGGTTTAGGATATATGTTTTGGAGTTTTAGGGTTTACAGTATATAAGACCTTAGTAAATGCTTTCAATCTTTAGCCTTTAGAGTTTATAAGACCTTAGTAAATGATTTTAGGGTTTATCATTTAGGCTTTAAGTATTAGGATATAGGGTTTGGGGTTTTGGGTTTAGGGTTTAGGTTTTATAACACTTTAGTATATTCTTTTAAAGTGTACTGAAATAAAAGTTACAAAACATTTTCTAAAATGCTCTAAAATTCTTAGTGTTTAGGGTTTACAATTTTGGGTTTATGGTTTAGGATTTAGGGTTTTCGGTTTAGGGTTTAGGGTTTAGGGTTTATTGTTTACGGTTTATGATTTAGGATTTATACTACTAAAGTTACAAAATGCTTAAAAAAAACATAGCCTTTAGGGTTTAGAGTTTAAAATGAGTAAAATATATCTACCCTACAATGCTCTGTCTCACAAAAACAAGTGATATGAACTTGCTAGAAGGGAAGAAACCCTTGTTCAAATGTGTTTATCCTTTGACTAACTATGGCTAGGGTAGAGATATTTTACAAGCCCTCTCAACCCTCCAAATTATGTGCCCAACATGATATTGTAGCATCACTTCCTGTGGCCTAAATAGAGATCCAAACACCACACAAACATAGCACAAAAAATTATCTAAACTTACCTTATAACTTTGGCCTTTTTGATCAAGGATATCCACACCCAAACATAAGAGAAACTTCTCCACATCTTGTGCCAAAGTAATCCTCCTTGTTAGGTCGTGAGCTGCCTCAAGTTCATTATTTATCTCAAAGGTATACCTAATTTGATTTTCAATTTGAGTGTGCTCTAAACCTCCAACACTTAACTTCTATTTTATGCACACACGTGGCTCCATGAATTTTTCCTTGGAGCATACTTTAGTCCATGTTGACATTCCCAACTAGACAAATTAACCACTAGCCACAAATAAAAATTCATATCTCTTTTTAGAGACCTCTATTTTCTGTGACTTTCGCTACCCTCTTTTCCTCTAGGTGTCTTCTAATACCTCAAAGTGTCAAATCAGTCAACGTCAAATTGTTCGTTTCCCAACTCATTTATGTGAAAAAACCCAAGCTTGGGTTCCAATCCCACATCACTTTGGTTGTGATTCTTCCTCCAAACACTGATTTCTAGGGCTTCAATTACTTCCCAAGCTACTAAATCTCAACAAACTCTTTAAATGTAGATCCATAAGAGATTTCCTATTAGAATACAATTGACCATATGTTTGTAGAAATAATTCAATAAGCTAACAAAATATTCCCAATTGAACCATAAGCTTGAGAAGAGCAAGGGGATACAGTTTACCCTTTTCAAACACTAGAAAATAAGAAGAAGCGAAAGAAAAATTATACAAGAGACCATTTAAATTTTACATACAAGTACCTATCATGGAATCTTCTAAGAATATTACAAGTTAAGACTCACAATGTTCGAAACCAATTCAAACATGAACATATAATACCAATTGACAAGAAATTATGATGTGTATTTAACTAGAAGGGAAGAAATACATAAAAGAGCTGGAGTCAATTCCCTAAGAAGTGTAGGATGATACCCAAGAAAAGGGTAAAATAGCAAAGAAGCATAGAATTGCAATAATTTCTAGCATCATATAATGGAGGAGAGGAAGTTAGGTCCTTGTCCTCTCCTCCTATTTTTTTTTGTAGGCTTCATTTTTAGATTTATTTTGTCTCCTGGTTTATCTATGTAGGTATTGGTGTCCTTTTTATTTTATTTGTTGTGTATTTATTCTTAATTATAGTTTATTTTCTTGATCATTCTTGTTTTCTATGTATTTTATCATCCTATTTGTTCTTAACTCACTTAGTATTTTTGTTATTTGTTTAATGAGCCTCAACTCCATGATTTATTGTTGCCCTATTTTATTTATTAATTACTCTTCTTTGAATATATATATATATATATATATATTAATATATATATATACACACATAATATATACAATATATATATCTTTTGACTTGTGTATATTTTGTTTTATTTTATTTATTTTTTCCATTAAGTTTTATTTTGTTTATTTTTATTTCCATTAATTATTTTCTTTATTAAAGGATATTGCCCCGATTATGGTCTTGACTCCTTTTTATAATTTTTTACTTCCCTCCTTGTTTAGAGTTTGACTTTGTTTTAAACAAATTAATTTAAATATTATTTTTCAAAAACTAGTAATATTTGTTTTTCAAAAATTAGCCATTTAATATAGCCATTACTTATTAATAGTTTTTAATAAATTAATAAATTAATAAACTAATATCATTATTTAAATATTATTTTCAAAAACTAGTAACATTTTGTTTTAATAAATTAATTTCAATATTACTTTTCAAA
>APFE030837269.1:646-19848 GCA_000404065.3 Pinus taeda
GATCTGGATCAGAGAAGATCTACAAGTGGGTATGTGTTTAACCTATTTGGAGGTGCAGTCAGTTGGATGAGTAAGAAACAATCTGTAGTGGCACTATCAACTACAGAGGTAGAATACATGGCAGCCACTCATGCAAGCAAGGAAGCAGTTTGGTTACAGAGACTATGTTCAAGTATGGGGTTAGTACAGGGAGCTATAAGGATAGACTGTGACAGCCAAAGTGCAATTTTCTTGGCAAAGAACCCTGCTTATCATTCAAAGACAAAGCACATTGATGTTCAGTATCACTTTGTGAGGGATACGATAGAAGAAAAAAAGGTGTTGCTGGTAAAGGTGGACACTTTGAAGAATACTGCAGATGCATTGAAAAAATCTGTGAGCTCTGAAAAGTTCTCTTGGTGTAGAGAAACAATGGGCATTTCAGGGTTGGAAAAATGACGAAGCTCTCCTATGGCCCCCTATGGAAAGAAAACAACGAGTGGGAGATTGTTTGGTTGTGTTATATTCTTTCCACATAGTTAACAGGGGGTTTGAGGGGTACCCGTAACCCCACTTTATTGGGTCCGGGGCAGGCCCTGGAAAATTTTGGTTTTGGACCCTATGTTAGGTTGGGCGGACCCACCTATGGTTTTGTGCATGATTTTCGCACATGTTTTTTGGACGCGATGGTTTTCGGTCCATGGTATTAGATCGATGGTTATTTGGTCCATGGTATTGGACGTGATGGTTTTTCGGTCCATGGTATTGGATGCTTCGGCATGTATAAATATGTATTGTAACATTGAAAGGAAAATAATGAAAAATCAAGCTGGTAGTCTCGGTTTTGAGATTCAGTGGGAAATCTCTGTGTATATGTGTTTTATGTATTATGCTCTCGCATTTTTATTTTTCCTATGATTTAGAATTCGTATGCAGGTAATTTTCTATACGGGGTTAAAACCTACATACCAAGCTGCATATACATGTGGGTTTGCAGACCAAAACGCACATATAGTGAACACACGCACTTTCACTGAAGGAAAGGTGCGTACATGTTGGAAAACTTAGTTTTGGTCCATGGTATTTGGTCCATGGTATTTTGGTATTGGTCCATGATATTTCGTCCGAAGTGTTGACCCTAGGTATTTGGTCCAAGCTATTGATTCTAAGTGGTTTTGGACGATGGTATTGAGTAAGGTCTAATACTATAAAAGGAGGAGAAGATCATTAGGCCAAGGAGCAAGTCTCAAATATCTAATGAAGTGTGAGATCTAGTATGCAAGTTATGGGTTTATGATGCTTTGCTTGATCTGAGCCAAGGAGGAATCTCAGCGGTTGATGGAGGAAACGATCTAATGATGGATTGAGATCTTATGGCTTGGAATGAATCATCTCTATATGGTTTGATCATATTTTTTTTTTATATATATATGTATACTGACGCTTGTGATGTTCTGTAAATATTATGATCTAGGTATAACTGAAGTCTGGAATAGCTACAAAATTATGAATGAATATTTACTGATGTATACATTGGTTGACTTTGATAAAAGCGCGTATACACGTAGGTTAGACACATATAAGTAGCATATACCATATGAACTATGATGTTTGAAGTTACAAGTGGTTATGGTTGTTGATGCAAAGTTCTAAGTTCTAGTGACTGTTTACTGTTGACAGTATTCTGCATATTCTGATTGATTATGATTAGCTTCAGTTTTGATGGATGAGATCTAATAATGGATCAGGATCATAATAACTTATCTTTATGTGATTTGATGGACTAGATCTAGTTGCTAACACATATATTATCCTTTAGTATGTAATGATCCAGGTATGTCTGAAGTCGGGAAGTGAAACAAAGCTATAATTGGCTCTGAATATTGTTGTAGAGTTCTAGGTTCTGCATTGTGACAGGGTTTCAGTGATTAAGTTGTTAAGTGATTCAGACAGTAATGATTTAGTATTTAATGAATAGGAGTATCTAGTTTGAAAATTTATGAAATGTGGTACCTGAAGGAAGAAAGAAGGTCATAGGGTTCTATAGGTTGGCACCTACGTACTAGTAAATGTACTGGCTAGTACAAGAGCGAGGGGGTTGTAGCTCCCTTCCAGTAGAAGCTGGAGAATGAAATAAGGTTGTAGCCTTCTGCAGGTAGAAGCATGCATACTGGTATGAGTCTGCACCAGTGCATTGTTGTAAACAGATTTTCTTATTACTGAAAGAAGACAGAAATGACAGCAGTAGGTGGTTTTTGCCCACATTGGGTTTCCACCTTACATCTTGGTGTTCATGTGTGATGGTTCTTTCTGTTATTAACTACACATGGTTACTGTTTAATGTTTAATAAATTATTGATGCTCAGATTAAAGATCAACATATGATGAATTAACATAATCATTAGTTTGCTGGATATACGCTTGTTTCCTTAAACACAGTTGCATACACACATGGGTTGCCTTCATTAAAGTAGCATATATGAAATTGAGTAAGAAATGAAAAAGATTATTGACTTGACTAATACTGATTCACCCACCCCCCCTCTCAATATTATTTCCAACAGTCACTCACATAACTCCTCATCCAATTAATAAAGACCTTAAAGAAGAAATCACAGTCTTCTGAATATTTCTCTTAGTGACCGCAGGGTTCGACGGTTGACTCGAAACAGTAATAGTTCATTACAATCTTCTAAATCATATTTTTGAGTATAATCATTGTTCAGTTCATTTCATGAATGTTGTAGTTGTTTTGTTGTTTAGTTGCATAAATGAAGATATGGATCATTATACTCCCTTTTGTTGAATCATTTGATGACAATCTAATAAGAATAATAATTTGAAATGGTTTTCTCCATAGTGGATTTTTCCCTGGTCTCTGAGCAATATTGGTGTCTCTATGTTTCAATGTTTTTCTTCTGTTGTTCCTTTATGTTCCAATGCATTGATGATGATGACATTTTCCTTTCTATATAGTTTCATATGTTGTTGAATAATGATTTAAATTTGAATAATGCTATAATGTTGTGGGATGAAATTAATGTGTTAATGAAGAAATGAAATTATCAAAGAAAAGAAAAATATAGCCCTAATAATAAAAAAAGTAACATGGTATCAGAGTTAGGCTAAAGAAAAGTCATGGAGATCACCCCCATGGAAACACCTTTAACGAAAACAAGAGAAGATGGAGGAGAGCTAAAATAATAACAGGGTTTGAGTAAAACCTTAGGCAATTTATGTATTAGGGTTTGATGGATATTATGAGGTTGGGGTTTGAGAGAAATGATTGGTTTATAGCAAAGATTTGAGATATGAAAACTTGCATGGTCAATGTCAAGATGCTCAAGCACCTGTGACAGATTTGATGAATCCCTAGATGGGATAGTCTCTAGTAGGCTTGGTTATTGATCAAGTTAATTGAAGGCAACATTTTTACGTGGATAATGGAAAAATATGGCTCTTTAAGGTTGATTCAAGAGGGAGAGGATCACATCTCATTGAAGATAAGTTTTTATTGACTTATGATGATCCGTTATGTCTAGACTTTTAGATCTGATTATTGTTTTGATCATTACTTATACTTCCTGCATGTATATTTGAGTATTTGGATATTTCTAACCTCCTTGATGAAATGTAATAAGAGGATCCTTCCTAGGGATCATTTGAGATGCACGAAAGAAAAGCTAGAGCTGGAAAAAGTAAAGAGGTACCTAATGGGAAGGTGCACAGGTATTTGAATACTACAAGGTATGCATGATATATTGTTTCAATATTATGTTTCAGCTGTAATATTGGATGGAAAGGTAAGCCCTAAGATACGATGAGTATATCTCCTTCTCAAATGGTTCATGCATGAATATGAAATTAATTTGGATTCATGGTTCTTATGATGAAATGATGCACTTGATATTGAATAAGTATTTTACCTTCTAAACATAATGAACTTCTTGATTCTATGAGGTTACTTAATGTTGATCTTTGACATAGTGGCATACTTTATGTTTGGCTAACATCTATCATTTTGAGTATCTTCATCCCATAAAGAAGGTTAGCACCTTGATTCTAGTAGATGGTAACTTGACACTATTTGTTTGTGAAATATATGGCATTCATGATGATAGAAGTAGAACAACGATATTGATACTCAGGATCTTTGGTTGACTATGATTTTGATGTTCTTAGTCATTATGACATATGGTAAAATTTAGTTCCCTAACTTAATGGATTGAGTTATGTGACAAATAATTAATGCTTGTGATTATGATTCTTGAAGTCTACTCATTTAGCTCTTTGACACTAATCTTTGATGACATATTGATGTCATGATGAAGTAGATGATGATAACATAATATTACCATGATGAATATGTGATATCATCTAAATTTATGATCTAACAAATCTTCTACTGCATTATATCATTATAGACAGGTTGATGGCATGAATGAAGATGACAAAAGTGGATTGGCATTCAAAGGGTAAACTCTCCATAACATCCCTTCTCCTATTTTCATTTTCATTATATACTCTTTATTGTTGAAGTATGATTTATAGGCATGAATAGACTAATATCTGACATTTTTGATCTGCAGCAAATTTTTGATCTAAGGTGAGAGAGTTTTCTCTTACTCTAAGCCTCAGTCACATAGAAGAAAGCTTAAAGATGTGACTATAGCTTCCCAGCTGCATGAAAGAAATCTCAAGGGTGTGACCAAGGCACTAAGATAATTCTAGGAATATCCATTCATAGTTTCTCGCATAACTTATTGAAGGATGTGACTGTGATCTCCTAATGTCACAAAGAAATATTCATGGGTGTGACTATGCCTGCAGGACACAAAAATGATTTTTTGTGCATAAACTCAAAATTACACCTGAAATATGTTAGTCCTACATATGTGGAACACACAACAGAAAGATTTGTGAGAAGGAAAGTTTGAATTTTTATTATAATTGGAATATATAGACTTAACTTGTGTTTGCAGGTGACCAAGACATGCATATATATATGTCATTATGTTTGAAGTTTTTGCTACAAGAGTTTGACATGATTTGGTTGATTGATGTATATGAGAAATGTTTGGAGTTTCAACATGACTCTTGATAATGACTTACAGCTTTGAATTGATCTTAAGATATGTATTGGACTATAGATCTCTCTATGATAGTGAATTTGGATTTGACCCGATGTCTAATTATTTGATTTGACGACTTGTGATTTTTATTGATGACAATGTTATATGGGCATAGTGACTTTCAATGACTAATATTGCTATTCGAAAATGATTTTGTATTGACCTCCTGATTCTTAGCACATTTGTTCTAGTATTGATAGTTTTGATTTAGTATGAAGCTATCTCACAATGGATGGATGGAACACACATGACTTATGCTTGGTATATACATTTGCATCTAGTGACAAAAATGACTTATATTATGACCATGAGAATGACTTGATGGAGTTTGGTTTGATATTTCTTGTTGGCATGATAATAGATGAAGTCATGACCTGACGAGAGCTCTACTTGTCTCCGAGTCTAAATATTTTGATACAAATGATATTGATGAGGTTTATATTAGTTTTGATTTGATAACAATGTTTTATGTAATTCTAATTATATTTCTTTGGAAAAAATTTTATGTTTGTAGAAATCTTTGTGTAAGGAAAGATTCCCGATCCAGATATGTCTCCATTGACAGTTTTTTAATTAATCCAAGAAGATTTTTTGATGCAAACCTCTATTTTAGAAGTGTTCCAAGGAATGACTTTGATTTTGAATTTCATTTTATATGTTAATGGTCTACTCTTCAAAAGAAATGAGCCCCTAATAACCAAAGTAATAGGGAGATGGTCCTTGAAATGTAAAACAAAGAATCATGGCATGATGAATTGATTTCTGAATATGAGAAAAGAAAATATATATTGCGAATATATTGAAGGAGTGGAAATGCAAATCCTTTGACACTCTAATTGAATTTCAAGAAGTTGTGAAGAGATATTGTTGACTTCAACTTGGCAACCAACATTTGATTGAAGCATTAACGTTCCCCTTTGAACACCCATCTGTATATATACATTATGTGCATAAAGCCTGAGTGAATTCATGATTGAGCTGCTTCATGTACATTGAGTTTCCACCAAGCATACTTTGAGATACTTGCATGGTATGATCAGTTTTGATATGAAATATTCATTTGACAATATGTGACTACATGGATGTACTGATGATGTTTGGGATTATTATTGATATGAATATTTGGATGCTACCTTAATATGAGAGTTGTCATGATTTATTGGACGAGAGGTCCATAGCATGACCGAGGTTGAGTGCGATGTTGCTAGCATGACTAAATATGTGGCAAGATGAAGAATCTCCTTGGAGAGCCATCTGAGCAGGATCCGATTATGACATGGATACATTATGATAACAAAAAGTGGGAACTGATTTGTAGAGAATCCCACATATAGATGGGAATGAGCTACCTTCATGTATTGAGACAATGTTGTTGTATGAGACAAGATTAAGCTTGTGGTTGGAATGCCATTGAGAGGGAGGATGGATATGATATATTATATTTTCTAATATCATATTTGATTTGATGTCCTGCATGAACAGGATACTGATGTTATTGCTACATCACGATGAAGATGATACCAGATATGAGTATGATGAGAGCATCATTGATTGAGGACACTGAGCCAAATCCTCCCCTTTGTTTGAGCTCCTAGGGTGAGGAATTAAGATAAAGGGCCCCTAGGGTTGAGGGAATTCTAGAAAATATAGTATGACCCCTATCTGTTACCTATAGGTTTGAGATGTTGCTCCCCTATCTTCATAGGGTCGAAGATGTTTATCCCTTATCTTGGTCTTTGTAGAGTATACCCCAGTTGGCATCATACCCACAAGCTGGTCTTTTTGGGATTATCCCTTCCCATCTAGCCAATGGGTTAAGGAGGCTTGGAGGTGTGTGATCCTTACCTCTTGGTAAGTTAGGTATCTTGTCCAAGCTCGGATTATGATGCATGTGTTCTACCACATGATGTTTGAGGGTCATTATTGGGATGATTAATAACCAATAGGATTAGTTGAGTATTAGCTCCACTATATCACCTATTACTCGATATGGGGTTGTAGTATTATCTCCCACATGAGATTTCAGGTTGATATATGCTTCCTATTGTAGTTCCAGGTGGAGATGGGTTCCTTGATGATATCCTCTCTAATGATGATGTAGGTCGTAGCTCTAATTCCCCGTCAATATTTCAGGTAGTAGCTCGCTGACAAAGCTTCTAGGTTGTAGCCCGATGGAGAGAGGGTGGTAAATTTAGCTCCCCTAAGATGTCAACATTCTTCTTCAATTATATTCAACAATATTCAACATATGAGTAGGGAAAATCATGAGATAAGAATGAAGTATAAATAATTGAGATGATCAATGATGGTATCAGATGATGAGATACTTGAGTGTACATAGGATATGATGACAGGATGACATGTTGATCAATGGTCAGATATTTTCAAGTGAAATTCTCCCTAGTTGAGAGTGAGTGTTAAAAATATTAAACTTGGGTAAAATTCCACTTTTTACATCCCACCTAATTTAGATAATGATTGAATTAAATTCCTCTTTTCGAGAGGACCAAAATTGACCTAAAAATCACTCAAATCTTATAAGGGGAAGTGTACTTATGAAGAAAAACTAACATGTTCTTCTTTGATAAGGCCGGCCCTAAATCAAAGTGGACCATCTTGAGAGGCTATAAATAAAAGTCCCCTCTACCTCATTTAGACACAATGATGAAACACTCTTCTATCTTGGTTTTTGGCTCGCACAGGTCTGAGGCTAATCCACAGAGGAATAGGTTCACTCTAAGAAGAAATTGCAGGGCTCGAAGCTCGCATATTTGATTTATGGCTTTGAGCCCCAATCCCAAGCACATCACAAGATGAATTCAATCCAAGACACTCGCACGGAAGTTCATTCCTGTGACAAGAGCCTTCCAGTTGCACAAACAACTCATTATGCATGTGATTGTGAATTAGGGTTTCCGCAGTCCAGTACTAACCCTAGTTGCTCTCTTATCGGGCTTAAGGGAGAAATTGGACAGCTATAGTTGCTCACATAACTCCTCCTTTGTGCGATCAGGACAATAAAGATGAAATATCAGTCTTCTAAACATTTTGCTCAGTAATTGCAGGGTTGGACAGTTTACTGAAAAAAGTGATAGTTCGTTACATTGTTCAAAATCAAAGGTTTAAGTATAATCATTATTGAGTTCATTTCATGAATGTTGTAGTTGTTTTTCTGGTTATTTGCATAAATGAGTATATGGATCATTATACTCTCTTTTATTGAACCATTTGATGACAATCTACTAAGAAGAATAATTTGAAAGGGTTTTCCCCATAGTGGGTTTTTCCCTGGTCTCCGACCAATCTTGGTGTCTCTATGTGTGAATTATTTTCTTCTATTATTCCTTTATGTTTTGTTGCATTGATTATGATGATATTTTTCTTTCTGTATAGTTGCATATGCTGCTGAATAATGATTTAAATCTTAATAATGTTATGATTTTTTGGGGTGAAATTAATGTGTTAATGAAGAAATGCAATTATCAAAGAAAAGAAAAATATAGCAATAAGAAAAAAAATAACAAATTTCGGCCAAAATGAAATTCTGGAACATTTGGACAACATCCATCGGAGGCAACATTGTACCAATGACTGCTTTCATGATCTAGAAGCCGGAGTAGAGCATATTGATTTTCATATGCATGATAGAGTTAGACTATTTGCAACACCTCTTGTGCTTTCTCCTCAGCCACCTCCATGATATGAAGTTTACATTTTCGGTGTTCATTTTGTGTCCTTTTTGGTTTGTATGGCTAATATTCCTATTGGAAATAAAGTTTAATTGGAAATATCCTCTGCATACTCAAGCTCCCCTAGCTAACAAATCCGGTCAGAGTGAATCAAGGGGAGCCTTAGAGGCACATTTTTTACTATCTATTTTCATGACAATATAATAGAAGACTTTATCACAATTTCAATACAATATATATATTATATATATATATACCTCCAATTTTCCATTTACAAGTGAAGCATTTGAGACTTTTTCAAAATTAGTTCTTCTTAGCAATGATTTTCCATTTCCTTAAAAGACTATATAAATCCCAAACTAAAAGTGCCCTATTGTAACAAGGATGGTATTATATTTTTGTTGATATATATCATTTATCAAACATTTCAATTATTTAAATCCAATGTCAAGTAAAAGAGATTGTGAGAAGAGAATGAACTAGATTTAAGTGATTAAAAAAGAATAGGTGTTAGGAATAAAATTAGAATATTTGGAGAGTTTACTAAAGAAGCCAAAGAGAGTGGCTCAAAAATGAGAAGAGGGTGAAGATCTAACAAAGTTGATGAAGAAGATATTGTATAATAATTTGCAAGGTTATTGAACTAAAGACTAATATAAATTAAGTTTAAATTCTTATATAGAGTATAAATACATATTTTAGAGGGAATTATTACTTAGAATTTAATGATATGGTGAAATTTTTAGTTTGAGAGAATGTGAGATTCTTGAAAAATCAAGCTAGTGATTACCAAATTGAAGGGCCAAGTTTATTTCACATGAGAAAAAACAATCTATATCTATAAATTTATACAATTTAAATCAACTATAAGATCATTTGTGACTAAAAAAACATACAATACATAAATACATACTCCATCATACAATAAGGAACCTATTCAACTAGCTTTTAAGCATGCTAATATTTGAAAGCCTACTATACAATATCAAATTAGTTGGAAAAAAGTTTCTTCATTAGAAGCACCATATCATTTTGCATTTTAAAATGTATAACTAAAACTACCATAAAACAATAGTGAGAAGAATTTTCTTAAAGGAAGAACTTATCGTAACTATATATAATTTCACAATTCCAAATAAAAAGTGGAAGAAATGTGGGAAGCAAAGTATGAGAAGGCCAAAGAAATTGTTGACAAGGAAATGAAAAGAAATCAATAGATAGTTGTATTAGTTGATTTAGAGAACAAGGAAGATGCTTCAAGGTCTTATCAACAATGAATGTACATTGTTATCATTTATGGTGAAGAGGAGCACAAATTATTTGTGTTTTTTTGGGAGAATGTACATAGAAATTTTAGAACAATAATCAAGTAGGGCATAAGGAGGGAAAGGATTTAAAAATATTTATGTTTCTACAAGGAATGTTTTTTATGCACGTGCTAATATGGATATCCAATGTCTTTTATGTTTTCAATTATTTTCATCAAATCTTGACAAAGTTTAAAATAAGGAACTCTTCTTTTTTACTTCTGGACCATATTTTGCAATATTTCACTATTACATGTTGAAAAACAACTAGATGAATTTAATCAACATTAGATTGCCAGATTTTAAGAAGATTAGCATTGTAAACATTTCTAGCATATCATCAATACGTGCATGCTAATTTATTTCTTTTGCATTTATTATTTTTGAATTTAATATTGATTAATCACATGAGCCTTCCATAGAGTATTATATTTATATGCAATAATAAACTCATTTTTTTGAAAGCACAAACCTACAGTACCCTTCGTATGTCTTTAAAAAACATGTTCTCTTTAAAAAAAATTCATAACCTTCATGTGAGAATTGAAAGAAGAAACTTGTGAGGTTTTCAAAAGTAGGGATCATAATTTAGGTTTCAAGAAACCATTAAATGTTATATATGATGATGAATGTTATGAAAATTTAATTTTGTTATATATGTTTACCAAAAAATGTCTTCTCAACATGCATATTGGAAGGAGGGATATTTTTTCTCCTTCTAGATCTTGACACATTTTCTTTCTTTTAAATCCTACAAGGATATCAAGCATTAATCAAACTATTGTTTATAGGTTCTGGAGCACATATTTGACAACCATTTTTGCTAATCCCTTTTGTAAATAAATTTCCATCAATTGTAATTCATGTAAATAATATATGGAAATTATATTATAATGGTTTTCTTTGATTAAATCACATGCTTAGTTTTTGCGGGTTATCCTAAACAATTACAATTCAAATGTGGTTCATAATTTGCATGAATTCAAGTGGTTTCAAAAAATTCCAATAAACCATGGTTTCAAGTAGTTTTCAATACTTTGTATGGTTGCAAGTGGTTTTCAATAATTTTCATGGTTTCAAGAGGCTTTATTTAGTTGTTGTTACATCTCAATTTTTAACTACATGGTATGTCTTTCAATTCTTATTTTATCTTAGTTTTATTGTTTCATTCTCCATTTGTTTCTGGTTTTCAATCATATTTCATAATGCAGGCAATATGGAGCAAGTAATATGAGAAGTGAGATAATTTGAATTACTTGTATTTGCACGGATTTCTTGAATTGCATGATCTTCTTGTTCTCCCAATGTCTAACATCTTTTTTCATCATTTCTCTTTATTTTTATTGCATTTCCTCTATGATTAGAAATTTCTTTCATTTTCTAGAACTAAATATCCAATTCCCCATGTCTGCTCTGAATCCTTCTGTAATTTTCATGTTCTAATACTTCTTGATGAATGAATGTTTGTTGTTATTTTTCTACATTTGAATTTAAACTATTTTCTTTTTTTTGGATTGACAAAAGACACTCGACCGATATATAGGCTTGATTGAACCCATAAGCCATAGAATTTTACATAAATGGCATCAATAAAAGTTGGTAAGCAATTAGTGGTGGTTGGATTTCTAATGGCTTCATCAAGTCCTAAAGCTTGATCAAGCCTGCACTAGTTAACAACCTATATGGATCGATCGAGGTTATCTTTAACGCTCAATCAAGCCATTTGAATTTTGAATTTGAGCACTTTATTGAGAATTTTAAGCAATTGATCAAGCTCCAGAGGTCCTAAAAATCAAAGTTTCAGCACCCCTTCCATAGATTTCTCTGCAACCCCAGTTTGCACCCTATTGGATTTAGGGAAATTTTTGTCCTGTGGCAGAGTTGAACATGTTGGATTCGTGAAAGAATCCTCTATCCAATGGAGTATCAATTTGACACTTTTGAATTGATATGATATTTTTCATCTAATTTCTTTTAAACATAATCCTTGAAATTGTTTTGGACACTTTCAAAGGGGTTGAATAAAAAATCAATAACATAAAATATACATAACTAAAAATTTTCAAAACATACCACTATTTTTGTTTACGATACCTGTTCAAAAGTTACTCTTGGTTTTTCAATTTATTTAAAGAGTTGAGAAAAATCTTACACTAACACATGTGCCTCCAAAATGCAATTGAAATATTACTTCGCCAACTTCAAAAAATAATAAATAATAATAATAAAATAATAATAATAATAATAATAATAAATATGAAAAACATTCACATGCCACGTACCATTATAATTATATGAGAACAATAATAATAATAATAATAATTTTAGAGTAAATTATGCTACGTGAAACACACATATACCTCTTAAGATGTGCGAAAATTTGCAATGATGAATATTATAAATTAATGGAAAATTGAGAGATTATATGACACTTAATTTGTTTTACAAAAAATATAATCAGGACAACATAATTCTCCACATAAATTTTATTTTTACTATGAATTAAAAGTCACAATGCTTATATGAATATTGAGGGCTTCAATTCGATAAAAGAGGAAAAACTTGAAATTTCATCGCCACTTTTGGCCCAAAATTGTAACCCATATTCATATATAGTTTGGAGAAGGATTAAATCTCTCAAGGTGCAAATATTTATTTAAGTTTTGGATTAAAAAAACGTTTTGGTAGATAGGAGTTAAGATGGATCAAACAAGCTATATTGTTGATATTAAGGAGCTTGGGTTTTTATGCTAATTGATAAACGAGTAAGTGAATGATACTACATAATGAAATGGCACATAAATATATATATAATAGATATATATATATATATATATATATATATATATATATATAATATAATATATATATATATATATATATTATATATATATATAATATATATAGTAAACATTGATAGTACATAAACCTATGAATCGAATCAAAAAATCCTTACCTCTTATATATCTCAACATTGTTGAGATTAAAGAAAAAATAACAATAAAAAAAATTATAACTTTAATTTTAAATGTTTTTTTTGTAGGCTAGGTAGGTGGGATCACCCATGGGGGAATTGAGCTAGTGACATATCGCAAGGAGTTCCTTAAAAATATACTCATTCAACATCGATCGAAAGTTTATTTTTGGTGTTGTCTAACTATTAGACATTTTGGAACTTTTGGTTAGAATCCAACATTCTTTTTTTGGGTCAAATCTTAATTTTTGTTGTTTAAACTAGGTTTCTAATTGCATATAGGGATTCTTAGGTTTATGCTTTCATTTCCACCATGGGAGATTTCGCCCCAAGAGGATCACATCAAAGGCCTTACTAGTTAGAGGTGTGGTATCATAATTTGTGTTCATAATTTCCTAAAATGCCCTTGAATTTCTTGGTATCTGCTCCGTTGTTTACACCTTTGCATCGGGGTCTTGACATAGGGAGCAAACTCAATCTTGAATTCCTAGATTGAGCATTGGATTTCAATATCAATCTAGAATTGAATGTAAGAGAGACTTTTCACTTTTTTCTCATTACCAATTACAAAAATTCTCATGAGACCTTTGTTCAAATACATATTATAGAAAAAAATATTGATTCCTATATGAATAGTTGAAAGAACTGCATAAAATCTAAAGAGGAACCCTATAGCTTCCACTTTTGGGTGATTCCTGTGTTCATATATTCCAAAAGAAGCAGTTGTAAATTAGAGGGATTCCTCTGATAGCTCATCAACCTTCTGATTGCATTCCCTAAAAATGGAAGTGTAAGAAATCCACTTAAAAGAGGATATTGTAGAATTTTGTAGAATTTTTCCTACAAATTAGCTAGCTTTGATACCATGTAGAACTTTTTCTACAAATCAGCTAGCTCTCTTACCATGTAGAAATTTCCCACCTGTAGATGAAACTGGTAATGCAATGTACTAAAGAAAAACACTTGATCTACTTCTACAAACAATTTAGCGGAAGCTTAATCAACCATGAGCAACATCAATAAGAACACATATAACTGATAAGAAGGAATCAATCACACATAACACAGAAAAATTTGCCCGAGGAAAGCACTTGACTAAAACCCCATCTCTGTATTATCATACAAGTGGAAATATAGTCTGGATTACACAAAGCCTTAGCTCGAAAGCTATCCAGCTATCAATACAATCCCTTTGTTGCTCATAGACAGTCAAAGGCTTCTCACAAACCTTCTCCTCTGCCTTCCAAGCCTCCTATTTCTATGCATAGTTTTTCCTGGGTCCTCCAACGGCAACCTGTGTGATTCTCACCTCACACACAACACTGACCTCTGAAATAACTACACAAACCTGAAGGAGATAAATCCTCATCAAGGATGAGCTTCCTTTATAGGAAAAATATTCATCCAACTGATAATACATTGTCCCTTCTGTGATCTCAACTGGGTCTCTGACAGAACTGACATGCAATAGTTATCCATGAGTGAATCCTCAGTTATCTCAAATAATAGTTGTCACATGCATGCAAGCATTAACAAACTATATTTTATTATTCTAAGAACTTGTTAAAATAATTTAACTGGACTTGACTAGTAAGAACTAAGTCAATTGATTCTCTCATTATAGAACTCATACTTATTCCCTCAATCAGTGGAGGAAATTAAGGATAAATTCCTCAATCAGTGGGACAACTCATGTGCATGCTCACAAAGACTTCAAATTCGAATTTCCTTAACTAATTAACTCAACTGAATTAATTAATTAATATTTCCAACTACTGTTAAGGCCAAAATTAATTTTACTTCCTGCATATAGACTAGGGACTGCTATAAATAGGAAGGGACCCAGAAATTCTATTTTAAGAACTTTCTATTTTTAGCAGTTTCACCTCTGACCCAATGTGGCCAATGACCTCACTATCCAAACTTCTATTTTTAGCAGGTCTATTTTTAACACATTCTAAATTTAAAATTTCTTGTTACACATTTTTCAACAGATATCAAGGTTGTTATGTCATGTAATAGGAAATTAAGACAAAATATTAACCAATACTTTCTTCCAGGCCCTAATCTATAATCAAATTTGAATCACCCATTATCTAGGTTTTCTCAATTTCTATTTTCTTAGTGAAATGCAATATTAGGGTACATATGCTTAAGAAAATCTAGTTTAGTATCTATAAAACTACCTAGAGACTATAATATATGAAATTAATGATTGTGATGTATGAAGAAAACCACTCCAATTTCATAAATTGGTAGATCCTCCTAGCTTACCCCATAAAAAAAACCCTTGGGATTTCATAATCCATCTCGTGCATTGTTGGCTTTCTCAACTTCCTTTATTTTGGATCCATTTTTTATTCTTGGATAATATTTCTATCAAGTCAACTATGATTTCTACGGGGACTTCTTTTTCCTAAAAAATGCTTAAATAATGTTCTTTCTAGATACAATGAACCATAACACCATGGAAAGATCAAAATTCTTTGACCAAACAATCCTACAACCATTCCAAAATGCATTCTTCCAAATTGTGTATGTCATATTGATTTTTTGGGAGAAAGTGTCTGACACTCAGGACCAAACTTGAGTTACATATGTGCAAGAAATAAAATGATGATAAAATTATTCAAATGGTAGTAGAGAGGCTAAAAAGCATAGTCTTTGGATTTCGTTAAAACTTGGACTAAAACAAAGCTCTCATCATCCTAATTCCCACGACGCAAACAACACTCAAATCTGACTTCGTATGTGCAAGTTATTGCCAATCAAAGTTCAACTAAAAGGGAGCAATACTTGTGTCACCAACTAAATTTCGAAGGCTTACTAAATCTGGATAACCAATGGAATACGGTAAAATTTGTGGCAGCTAACTCAACGACATTTTGACACTTCGACGCAGATGAAATGACCAAATTATTGCCTGTTTAAATTTTCTAGTGACGCTTCAAAATACACCAACTATTTTTGACCAATTTGTTTTTGAATCAAAAATATTAAAAAAAGTCCGAGGGTGGCGAACCCACCCAAACCCTGCCCTATGAAATTATATATAACATACATATTACATTTTAAAAATGACACACGATCATTATAATGGATAACCACACGTATCAAGATTTGTGGGAGTTGGACCCACGTCAGTCGATGTATGGTCGACCCGTCAACAACCCCATATAACATATTGCCAAACCCATTTAAAATCGTGCCTGTTAGAAACCCCATATAACAAAATTCCAAACCCATTTAAAACCACTACCCTATAACTAATATTAAAACAAAGTTTTAAAACTAAAGACAACCAATGGTGGAGGCCTATGGGTTTAGCCCTGGAACCTCCACCCAACTGATTGCTATTTGGAGTTCCATGAACTGGGAAATCCCAACGAGCTGTTGGAAAATACACCTAATGTTTTTTTATTTAAACTCTATATTTTCTCGTTCGCCCAACCAACAAAGCGCCAGTGGAATAACGACTTGGAATTCAGTGCCCATGGAACCATGACGTGACACACAAAATGATGGTGGAACCCTGACCAGTGATGGAACCTAGAGTGGTGCAACCCTAATGAAGGGAATCTTGGAGAAATCTTTTAGATTCCCTAGGGATCAATTTTTGACCATGTCAGAAATATGTCAGCTTTATACTCAGGTTTCTCAAAATTTTGCCAAGAATTTGATGGTTCACACAATTTTCTGATCTGAGCAACCAATTTTCAAGAGGCAAAACATTGAGTAGTGGAATCTTGATGGAAGAATCTGCAAGGAATATTTTAGATTCTTTGGAGGCCCAGATTTGACAATTTCACAACAAGGTCAACTTTATACTCAAATTTCACGATTTCTCGAAAGGAACGTGATGGCACAACCTATTTCTTTATTTGAGAAGCCTACTTTTATTTCATCCCTAGACTTGGAAGTATATTGACGCTTTTGGCCACGTTACTTATTTTTGCGAGAAAGTAATCATGTGTACAACTGTTAGTATTAAAATTTTGAAATGTATGTGATGATGATGACTATGCGTTAGATCTGAGTAGTGAATTCAAGAATTTCATTTTATGCCACTTATGTGTTATTTCATTTTATGCGACTTTATATGAGAGAATGTTCCTTTGTCATGCTGAGGGAGAATGTTTTATGAGTGAGATTTATGTGCAAAAGAATGTCTCTTGGGAGAGACATGCCACTCTAGATAGGAGTTTCATACTTGTGTTGACAAAGATTACATAATGTACCCATAATTCATTTGAAGAGACTAATGAAGTAGCCTCCACACTCTTGACCTAAGGCTCAGAGATGTAGTCCACACTGGACAAACTCCGTTATCAAGTTGTGTGTGTTATTTGTCTTTATGGTTGCATTTCATTTACTCTTATTTAAAGTATGTACATGTGGGTTTTGATATTATTTAACATGAAATTGAGTTAACATCACAAAATTATAATATCTTGGATGATTCTGGCAGCGGAGAGAACCCGAATCAAGTTTGGTATCAGAGTGGCCTTCTTTCTAATGTGAATTGCGAGTGTGAATGATAATCATAAATTGAACGTTCAACCACAAGGAAAACGGAGAAGAAGAAATATCTCTACAAGGATTTCTAGAGGATGGAAAACATGGTAGATATATTGTTTGCAGATTATGAGGAGAAAGTAAGAAACGAGGAACAGGAGAAAGAGAGAGTGGAGAACGATGCTCCATCTCCATCTTTGGGTGGATATTCTTCTTCTTCTTCTCATCATTCAAATAAATATATCAACCATATCCTTCAAGCAGAGAATGTTGCATTGAGGATACTTCTACAAAAAGCATAAGAGGAGAACCAAAGATTGCAATTTCAATTACAATCCATGGAAGAGGCCTTGGAAAACTTGAAGTGAAATGAAGGAGCCATCATCATCCTCTTTAGAATCAAAAACTAAAGTAAACAATGTTGGTAATTCTTCAGTTTCATTTTCAAATGATGATGATTATTTGGGTGCTTTTGAAAAGCACACTACAGGAAATGGTTCAAGATTAATGAAGAAGATGGAATATCAAGGCAAGGGCCTAGGAGCTAATGATCAATTCATTGTGAATCAAATCCAAGTGGTGGAATTACCACGACATGTAGGATTGGGCTATGTTAGAAAGGAAGAAACATGAGACCCTTCAAGCGACAAGTATGAGATGGTGAAAGACGTTGAGAGTGCCTCACAACCTTCTAGTGATCATGATTGTGGGTCATCTCCAGAGGGAAGTGATAATTTCAAAGGAAGATCTAAGGAAAACTCTCATCGTCAGGTTTGTACCAGAGACAACCAAGCAAGGTATAAAAATTCTTAGTATTCTAATGTTCATTCTGATTATAAGAAAAATGGTAATGGTGAAAAAAGCTTATGTCATAGAAGACCATGTACTTTTTATGGCTTGTATAACCATGTTGTTTCCAAGTGTTGGAAAATAATGGTAACAAGGAAGAGGACAAGAAGTGAAGACCCTTCTCCACATCAAGAAAGGAAGAAGGTCAGGAAATTCTGGAGGAAGAAGACCTTTTGCAGCCATTGTAACAAGCATAGAAATCATAAAGCCATGTGTTGGAGGCTTCATCCAAAGGAGCGACCAAAGAAGGAAAAAGCGCCTACAAAGGAACCAACTAGTGAAATTGTTCAATAGGAGAATCAACTACAAGAATATGGCCCATTAACCTTGCTGGGTGAGAGATGGTGGGATCAAAACATTTTTAAGCATGGCCACATTTGTAAATTACATGTTGTGAAATGTTTGTAAAAGTGGTGAAGTGTTTGTCATTACTTATGAATGCAACATGGTGATATTTTGGCCTCTTCGTTGAGAGCTTGGGATACAGTTTCTGTTATGATTACAATGTAAACTTGACCATGAGTACGTTATAAACTCTTGGAAAATATGGGGTTTTCTTGGGTCATGATTGTTCTTGTACAAGAACATGTATTTTGCAAGTTTTACTATAGGTTTGCATAGAATATAGGTGTTGGTTCATCACTTATGGCTTCAGAGTACAAAGGTGAAAGAGAAGGAAGTGTGGCTTGTTAGGGAACTTGTTGTGCAGATGAGGGAGTACAATAGATTGCAGATTGAGTTTATGATTTTCGAGGAC
>APFE030837278.1:0-12721 GCA_000404065.3 Pinus taeda
TTTGAGATTGGGGTTTGAGATTTAGGGTTTATGGTTTAGTGTGTAGGGTTTAGGCTTTGGGTTTAGGGTTCAGGGTTTAGGGCCTATATCACTTTAGTAAATTCTTTTAATAAACACTTAAAACAAGTTACATAACTCTTTTTTAAAATGTTGTAAAATGCTTAGGGTTTAGGGTTTAGGTTTTAGGGTTTAGTGTTTCGATTTTATAATATTTTAGTAAACATTATAAATAAATATTTAAATAAAAGTTATAGAACACTTTTTAAAAAGTTGTAAATTGCTTATGGTTTAGGGTTTAGGATTCTTGGGTTTTCGGTTTAGCATTTAGGGTTTAGGGTTTCGTGTTTAGGGTTTAGGGTTTATAATGCTTTAGTAAATTATTTTAATAAACACTTAAATAAAAATTAAAAATTGATTTTTAAACTAGTATAAAATGCTTAGGGTTTATGGTTTAGGGCTTTGGGTTTAGGGTTTATTTTTTAGCGTTTAAGGCTTAGGGATTATCACAATTCAGTAAATGTTTTTAATAATAACTGAAATAAAAGTTACAAAATGCATTTAAATTTTTTATGAAATACTTAGGGTTTAGGGTTCAGGGTTTTGGGTTTAGGTTTTAGGGTGTATTGTTTAGGGTTTAACGTTTATAACGCTTTAAATAAATACTTAAATAAAATTTACAAAACAATTTTTAAAATGTTATAAAATGCTTAGGGTATAGGTTTTAGGGTTTAGGGTTTCACGTTTAGGGTTTATAACACTTTAGTAAATCCTTTTGATAAACACTTAAATAAAATTTAGAGAACACTTTTTAAAATGTTATAAAATGCTTAGGGTTTAGGGTTTAGGGTTTAGGGTTTAAGGTTTAGGGTTTAGGATTTAGGGTTTGGGTCCTATGGTTTAGGATTTATGGTTAAGGATTTATGGTTTAGGGTTTAGGGTTTATAACATTTTAGTAAGTGATTTTAATGAACACTTAAAAAAAGTCTAACACTTTTTGAAATGTTATAAAATGTTTCCGTTTTAGGGTTTAGGGTTTGGTGTTTAGGGTTTATAACAATTTAGTAATTTCTTCTAATAAACACTTAAAACAATTTACAAAGCACTTTTTAAAATGTTATATAATGCTTAGGGTTTAGAGTTAGGACATAGGGTTTAGGGTTTGGTGCTTGGTGTTTGGGATTTATAACACTTTAGTAAATTATTTTAATAGGAACTTAAAAAAAAGTTACAAAACACTTTTTAGAATGTTATAAAATGCTCGGGGTTTAGAGTTTGGGGTTTAGGTTGAGGATTTATTGTTTATTATTTAGGGTTTGGGTTTTATTGTTTAGATTTTGTGTTTTAATGAACACTTTAAAAAAAGTTAGAAAACTCTTTTTAAAATGTTATAAAATGTTTAGTTTTTAGGGTTTAGGGTTTAGGGTTTAAGGTTTAAGGTTTAGGTTTAGGGTTTAGGGTTTCTAACACTTTATTATATTATTTTAATAAATACTTTTTAAAAGGTTTTAAAATTCCTAGGGCTTAGGATTTAGGGTTTATTATACTTTAGTAAATGATTTTAATAAAAACTTAAAAAAGTTACAAAACACTTGTTAAAATGCTATAAAATTCTTAGGGTTTGGTGTCTATTGTTTAAAACACTTCAGTAAATTCTTTTAACAAACACTTGAATAAAAGTTAAAAAACACTTTTTAAAATGTTATAAAATGCTCAGCGTTTGGGGTTTAGGCTTTAGTCTTTAGGTTTTAAAATGTTATAAAATGCTTTTAATAAACACTTAAATAAAAACTATAAAATGCTTTTAAAAACGTTATAAAATTCTTAGCATTTATGGTTTTACGGTTTAGGGTTTATAACACTTTAGTAAATGTTTTTAATAAACACATAGACAAAAGTTACAAAAATCTCTTTAAAATGTTATAAAATACATAAGGTTTAGGGTTTAGGTTTTAGGGTTTAAGGTTTATAACACTTTATTAAATTCTTTTAATAAACACTTACATAAAAGTTACAAAACATTTTTTGAAAGGTTATAAAATGGTTAATGTTTAGGGTTTAGGGTTAGGGGTTTGAAGTTTAGGGTTTGGCGTTTAGGTTTTAGGATTTGGAGGTTTATAACACTTTAGTAAATGCTTTTAATAAACACTTAAATAAAAGTTACAAAACACTTGTTAGAATGTTATAAAATACTTAGGGTTTAGGGTTAAAACACCTTAGTAAATGGCTTAGATAAACACATAAAATAACTCACAAAACATTTTTCAAAATATTATAAAATGCTTTATGTTTAGGGTTAGGGCTTAGGGTTTAGGGTTTGGGATTTATACCACTTTAGTAAATTCTTTTAAAAAGAACATAAGAAAAAGTTACAATGCACTTGTTAAAATGTTATAAAATGATTAGGGTTTAGTGTTTATGCATTAAAATGGTATAAAATATGTAGGGTTTAGTGTGTAGGGTTTAGGGTTTATAACACTGTAATGCTGTTAATAAGCACTTAAAAAAAGTAGCAAAACACTTTTTAAAATGTTATAAAATGCTTAGTGTTTAGGGTTTAGTATTTATAACACTTCAATAAATGCCTTTAATAACCACTCAAAAAAAGTTATAGAACTCTTTTTAAAATGTTATGAAATTCTTAAGCTTTAGGGTTTAGTGTATAGGGTATAGGGTATAGGGTTTAGGGTTTAAAATTCTATAAAATGATTAGGATTTAGGGATGATGGTTTATATTTTATAAAAATTTAGTAAATGGTTTTAATAAACACTTCAACAAAAAGTTACAAAACGCTCATTAAATTGTTATAAAATGCTTAGTGTTTAGGGTTTAGGGACAATTTAGTAAATGATTTCAATGAAAACTTTAATAAAAGTTAAAAACGCTTGTTAAAATGTTAAATAATTCTTAGGTTTTATGGTTTAGAACACTTTAGTAAATGGTTTTAATAAACCCTTAAACAAAGTTACAAAAAAGGCTTATTAAAATGTTATAAAATGCTTAGGGTTTAGCGTTTAGGGTTTAGGGTTTTAAAAAGCTACAAAAAGCCTCTTAAAATGTAATAAAATGCTTAGGGTTTAGGGTTTATAAAACTTTAGTAAATTCATTTAATAAACGCTTAGACAAAAGTTACAAAGCGCTTGTGGGTTTAAATTGTTATAAAATTCTTAGGGTTTAGGGTTTGGGGTGTGGAGTTTAGAGTTTCTGGTTTATAATGCTTTAATAAATTATTTTAATAAACAATTAAATAAAAGTTACAAATTTGTCTTTAAAATGTTGTAAAATGATCAGGGTTTAGGGTTTAGGGTTTAGAGTTTAGGATTTATGGTTTCGGGTTTAGAGTTTAGCGTTTAGGATTTAGGGTTTATAAAATATAAGTAAATGGTTTTAAAAATCACTTAAATGAAAGTTACAAAATGTTTTTTAAAATGTTATAAAATCCTTAGGTTTTAGGGTTTGGTGTTAATGGTTTACTGTTTATAACACTTTTTAAAATGTTTTTAAAAATATTAGTGTTAGGGTTTGGGGTTTAGGGTTGAGGGTTTAGGGTTTAGGGTTTATAACACTTTAGTAAGTGATTTTAATAAAATCTTAAGAAAAAGTTACAAAATTCTTTTTAAAATGTTATAAAATGCTCAGTGATTACCATTTAGGGTGTAAGGCTTAGGGTTTGGGGTTTAGGCTTTAGGCTTTAGAGTTTAGGGTTTAATGTTTAGGGTTAGGGGTTAGGGTTTATAACACTTTAGTAAATTATTTAAAAAAACACTAAAATAAATGTTAGAAAATGTTTTTTAAAAGGTTATAAAATGCTTAGGGTTTAGGGTTTAGGGTTTGTGGTTTTAGGTTTAGGGTTTAGTGTTAAGGGTTTAGGATTTTGGTTTTATAAAAGTTTGGTAAATGATTTCAAGAAAAACTTAAACAAAACTTAAAAAATATTGCTAAAATGTTATAAAATTCTTAGGGTTTTGGGTTAGGGTTTATGGCTTTTGATTTATAATAGTTTAGTAAATGGTTTTAGCAATCACTTAAAAAAGTTACAAAATGCTTGTTAAAATGTTATAAATTGTTGTGGGTTTAGGGTTTAGGCTTTAAAATGTTCTAAAATTCTTAGGGTTCACAGTTTGCAGTAAATTATTTTAATAAAGAGTTAAAAAAAAGTAACAAAGCACCTTTTAAAATGTTACTAAATACTTAGGATTTAGATTTTAGGGTTTAGGTTTAGGGTTTATAACAATTTATTAAATGTTGTTAATAAACACTTAAAAAGTTACAAAATTATTTTTTAAATGTTATAAAATTCTTAGGGTAGAGGATTTAGGTTATAGGGTTTAGTATTAAGAGTTTCAGGATTATAATACATGAGTAAAGTTTCCTCATAAAAACTTAAATAAAATTACAAAACGTTTTTAAATTTTATAAAATGCTTAGGTTTTAGGGTTTAGGGTTTACAGTTTAGGGCTTAGGATTTAGAACACTTTAGTAAATCATTTTAATAAACACTTAAATAAAAGTAACAAAATGATATTTAAAATGTTATAAAATGGTTAGAGTTTAGGGTTTAGGGTTTAGGATTTAGAGAAGAGGGTTTAGGGTTTAGGGTTTCAGGTTTAGAGTTTAGTGTTAAGGGTTTGGGGTTTAGCGTTTAGGGTTTATAAAACATTAGTAAATTTTTTTAATAAACACTTAAATGAAAATGACAAAACACTTTTTAAAATGTGATAAAATTCTGAGGGTTTAGGGTTTAGGGTTTAGGTTTGGTGTTTAGGGTTTAAGGTTTAGGGTTTTGGTTTAAGGTTTAGCATTTAGGAATTATGATTTAGGGTATAGATTTTGGGGTTTAGTATTTAGGGTTTAGCTTTTATAATACTTTAGTAAATTATTTTGATAAACACTTAAATAAAAGTTTGAACACGCTTTTTAAAATATTATAAAATGGTTAGGATTTAGGGTTTTGGGTTTAGGGTTTAGGGTATTGGTTTTGGGGTTTAGGGATTAGGGTTTTATATTTAGGGTTTATGGTTTATAACATTTTAGTAAATGCTTTTAGTAAAAAAAATAAAAAAAATGTTACAAAATGCTTATTAAAATTTTATCAAATGCTTAGGGTTTAGGGTTTTACAAAGTTACAAAATGCTTGTTAAAATGTAATAAAATTCTTAAGGTTTAGGGTTTATAACTTTAGTAAATGATTTTAATAAACACTTAAAAAAAGTTAGAAAACGCTTGTTAAATTGTTAGAAAAAAATTAGGGTTTAGCGCTTGGGGTTTCAAATGTTAGATAATTCTTAAGTCTTAGGGTTTGGGTTTGAGGTGTGTGGTTTACAGTTTACGGTTTATAATGCTTTAATAAATTCTTTTAATAAACACTTAAATAAAAGTTACAAAAATGCTTAGGGTTTAGAGTTTATGGTATATGGTTTAGGGTTTAAGGTTTGGGGCTTAGGGTTTAGGGATTAGGGGTTAGGGTTTAGAACACTTTAGTAAATGGTTTTAATACACACTTAAATAAATGTTACAAAACACTTTTTAAAATGTTATAAAATCCTTATGTTTTGGGGTTTTGGGTTTAGAGTTTAAGGTTTATAACACTTTAGTAAATGCTTTTAATAAACACTTAAGTAAAAGTTACAAAATGATTTATATAATGTTATAAATCACTTACGGTTTAGGATTTGGGGGTTTAATGTTTAGGGTTTAAGTTTTGAAACAAACTAGTAAGTTATTTTAATAAACACTTAGATTAATGTTACAAAACACTTTTTAATATGTTGTAAAATGCTTAGGGTTTAGGGTTTAGGGATTATAACACTTTAGTAAATTATTTTAATAGACACACAAAATAACATAAACGACATTTGTTGATCAAAACGTTTCTAGATTCAATAGTAATAATAGGCTCCAAAATTCAAATGTAGTGAAATTTTGGATGGTCTTGTAGCAATGATAACACTTGTGGTCTCACTGGGTGAAGTTCAACTTCTTTGTCAAGAAATAGCTTTCAGTTAAGGGCCAAACCTTCAGGAAGTATTGATTTTCTCGACCTCCCCTCTTCGACCCAGTTTTACACATAGCATCTCAATTTTCTTAGCTTGATTGGAAGATAGATAAAACATACACCATATCACAATTATTTCAATATAAGGAAGGGTAATGTGCACGACAAATTATGATTTTCATTAGATTATTTTTCATGTTTTATGTTTCTCTGCTGCAAGCAGGCCTAGACAGTACCCTCATGAATTCACTTCAAGAGCACAAAAGTTTCTTCGCTACCAGCAAGCCTGGATAATACCACGGTGAAGTCACTAGCTTCACCTCCCTACACTATAAGCCTTTCTCTTCTTTCACCCTTTATTTATTTAGCTTAATAGATTGTGCATTGGCACTTATTTTTTCGATGACCAAAGGAGGGATTCTTACTTATTGAGAGCAGAAGATGTTTCCCCTTCAAAGAAGTTTTTTTAGGACCTTTGATATTGATTTGCTCGCTTAATATTTTCCCCTTTTCCCTTCTCTACTAGACTCAACAAGTACTAACACATAAGAAGACTTACAACAAGTTGAGTAGTTTAGATACAGGCATATGCATGGATGTAATAGGTTCCCTAAAGGTTCTCCTATTGGTTAAATCATATTTTTCATATTTCCTTAACTCAACCTATGGGATTTTCCCAAACAAACAAGGAGACTTAACATTAATACATCAATTTATTCATGAAAATGTTTCATTGAGTTAATATTTTCTTATAGAATAATATAGTGATTGATTCATGTTCATTTGCTTGAAATGTTCTATTTTAAATTGTCTAAATATGTTTATTTTTAAATATGTGTTATGCTAATTTTCATTAACAATTAAAAAAACTCCTCTTTGCTTCAAGATTATAATCTCTACTAACAGGGTCAACCACGTGAACCTGTAAACTTATATGCCGCAAAAACTTTTATATGGGCTCTTTTACTTATCAACATGCCGAGATGATTTAATTATATTGATTTAATATGTTAAACAATTAATGATGTTAATGGATGTTTTTTAAAAACATATTAATTTATTAACATTAATGAAAATAAATTGTTATAAAATTTTGCATCAATCAAATTATTATTGGTGTGGTAGAAATATTTATTAACTATAGTTATTATATTGATTTAATATTTTAAATGATTAATGATGTTAATGGATATTTTTTAAAAACATATTAATTTGTTAACATTAATGAAAATAAATTATAATAAAATTTTGCATTAATCGCATTATTATTGCTATGGTAGTAATATTTATTAAAAATAGTTACTAATTATGTTTTTTTTTTATGTTAAAACGTTATATTATCAAAATATTTATGTTTTGTTGCAAATTTTCAAATTAACTTACTAATCTTTAGATGGAAAATGACAAATACGAAGAAAAATAAATAAATAAAAATAATAATAATAATGTTGAAAATTTAATTCAAAAATAAAATAAAATTATTAAATAAGATTAGTATTTATATTGTGATTTTTAATTAAATTTATACATTCTCAAAATGATTGAAATATATTTTAACCAAATAAAATTAAAGAAGAGAAATAAAAAATAGAAATCTCATTATAATTAAAACTCAATATAATAAATAAACATTAAAATATTATACAATAAAAATATAAGACTTAATTAAATCTATATAAAATACACACCTTCAAGTTTATAATAAAATTGATGCCTAATACAAATCAACATAACAAACACAAGGGTTCATTGCAAAAACACTTAGTAAACATACTTAATCAATTTCAAATAAAGAAACATACAAAGTACAAGTTGAAATAAAGAAACATAAAATATACAAACTCAACTAAACACACAACATACAATTTCAGGTCAATAAAGAAAAACATTAAAATATGCATATACATTAAAATATGCTTATGCAGCTTTAAACAAAACAAAACTCATAATATACAAATTAAAATCTACATTATACATACACATTGAAATTCATAATTAAAAACAACAAACACGTGATTACAATTTCAAATTACATACATATATTCATAAATAAACATTCATAAAACTATTCATATATAAGCAATTCAAACAAGTAAATACACAATTCAACAAAACACACGGTCAAAACCACTCACATATACATGCAATTCAACTAAACACACATTACACAATTTAAAATGAATAAACAAAGATGGTACACAATTTGAATTCAAAATATCAACATAAATACATAAACATTTTCAAAATCTGAAAAATATACATAGAAACTCGAATAAGTAAATATGTATCCTACTATTTAACCAAGTATATACATGCAGTGGAATATAAATTCACAAACATTGACAAAACCACCTACACATACAAAAATTTGAAAAAACATGTTCTCTCATGTATATGAAATTTTAGACAATGCCTAGAATACAAATTTAAATACAATTTTAAATTTTTAAATATCAAACACCAAATACGAATTCAAATAGAAAAACACATAATATACAATTCCAAATAAGGAAATACACCTCATACAATGTCAATGTCAAGTCAATTCAAAGACATACAGTCAAAGATGCCATAACAACATTAAATAAGCTAACACACAATATACAAAGTAAAACCTGTGCACTATTTGTGTTCTAAAATTAATTACAATCACAATTCAATACAGAAAACACACTATTACGATTTCAAGTCACATATAATACAAATATCCATATATGTATATATTCAACTTCAAATAAAGAAACATGCAAAGTACAAGTTGAAATAAAGAAACATACAATATACAAACTCAACTAAACATACAACATACAATTTCACGTCAATAAAGGAAAACACTAAAATATGCTTATGCAGCTTTAAACAAAAGTAAACTCATAATATAGAAATTAAAATCTACATTGTACATACACATTGAAATTCATAATTAAAAACAACAGACGCAGGATTACAATTTCAAATTACATACATATATTCATAAATAAACATTCATACAACTATTCATATATAAGCAATTCGAACGAGCAAACACACAACTCAACTAAGCACACGTCAAAACCACTCATGCAATTCAACTAAACATTTTCAAAATCAGAAAAATATATATAGAAATTCGAATAAGTAAATTTGTATCATACTATTTAACCAAGTATATATAAGAAGCTAAATTATATGTGTATACTCTTATCTAATTATATAAATATATAAAATAATACAATATAAAAGATTTTAAAACCAATGAAATAGAAAACGGCAAAAAAATAAGAAAAATTTGAATATGAAGGGCTTTTTAATTAGAGAGATACTTGGGGCCTTTCAATGCATTGTGGAAGATTGTATAATTTGTAATTTTGTAAAAAAAGAAAAAAAAAAAACTTTTTTCCAATGTAAGTGTGTTTTGGCTTAAATACAATTGGGAAAAGTGTTATAATATTACATGGATGATCATTGAATTGTAAGATAACAGCTTCAAATATAAATGTTGTAGATGTAAAATGTGTGTTAAAAAATGTCTTGTGATGCATATGAGTTTAAAAGAAATAAGGGTCCAATACAAACAAGAAATTACTACACTACGGAAAGAAGATGGTGCCCCTCCTCATTGAGCACTTCGAAGGAGTATTTTGAACCCCTTCCATAAAAAATAACTGGTTATCAATAATTTTTTGCATAATTCTCCTAGAACTATTGTTGAGAAAATAATAGTATATAACTACATCAATATTTACTTTGGGAAAAACACTTTTCGCAAGAATAGAAGGTGAGGTCGTTCCTGTAAGTAAATTTGCATGCAATACAACATAAATATTAGAGAGAAATATATATTTTTAACAAAATATATAGAAAATCATCAATTTCTTTTTTATATAAAAATAATAATCATTTACATTGCATATATAAATAATGAAAACAAAAATGATCAATTTCTCTTTTATATAAAAGTAATAATCATTTATATTACATATATAGATAATGAAAACAAAATTATGAATTTATTTTTTATATAAAACTAATAATGATTGATATGGCATATATAAATAATGAAAACAAATTTACCTTCCTTTCAACTTTTCCTAAGCGCATATGTAAAACAGTTATTTATGAGTCATTCCTAGAAACAAGCCTGCAATAATATACACATCATAAATAAATAAACAAATATTGTTATTCATAGAATAATCCAAAATATACTAAGCATAATTTAAATTAAAATATATGTGTAAAACAATTATTTATGAGTCATTCCTAGAAACAAACTTGCAATAATATACACATCATAAATAAATAAACAAATATTGGTATTCATCAAATAATCCAAAAGATAATAAACATAACTTAAATAAAAATATATATGTAAAACAGTTATTTATGAGTCATTCCTAAAAACAAGTCTGCAATAATATACACATCATAAATAAATAAACAAATATTAATATTCATAAAATAATCCAAAAAATAAAAATAATTTAAATAAAAATATATATGTAAGATAGTTATTTGTGAGTCATTCATGAAAAGAAAATAAATAAACAAATATGGTTATTCATAAAATAAGCCAAAAAAAAATATGAATTATGATTATGTATCGTAATTAATGATATAATTAATTCGATTTTTAAAATGTATGAGAGGTTTTTTCAGGGCTGTGTGAAAAATATAAAACAACATATGTACAAGGCCATTTCAATTTATGTGGCTTAAACTATCTCCAAGAAAAAAGACTAGGAATGGTAGAATTCCCAAAGAAGACGAACAACTATACATATATAACTAAGAATTCCCAATTGACGCGAAAGAAAGAGGTGAGCTAAGCTCAATAAAATTTGAATAAACCAGTAACTCATAGAAGGTAGCTGAGGTGTATGTATATATATTATTAATTTGAAACTGGATATTATATATTAATTTGAAAGTTCAATAAAGCTATTGAAAGAAAGGGAGGGTAACCGCAAGATGATAGAAGTGGGAAGATGGTTCCATTACTGAGTTTGAGCAGAAAATAAATTCATTGGTGGGTGGGTTGAATTGACACATAACACAATACACAAATACATGCATACACGTGTACACGGTTAACGTGAATCAGAATCCAAACGTGAATCTGAATCCAAAGACATGCATGCTTACACACGTGGATAGAATTGGTATGGTTAAAATTATGGAGGAGAAAACAGAGCCTTAAATGTAAAACTCATTCGAATGGCGGACACATTTGAGGACAAAGCAAAGCCTTAAATCCATGTCTGGTTAATTTTTTGAGGAGGAAAAAGAGCGTTAAATCCATGGGTCAGTAAAATAATTGAGGAGGAAACATAGTCTTAAATGTAAAATCCATTCAATTTAATAGAACTGGTATGGTGGAAACATCGAAGGAGGAAACAGAGTAAATCTATGCCTGATGCACTTGGCACAAGGGTAAAATTATTGAGGAAACAGAGCATTAAATCGATGGCCGATGCACATGGCACAACACGTTATGGAAAAAAAAGGAAAAAAACCACCAAACCACAAGTTAAAGGAACAAAGAACACAAGGCACAACCATGGGTTAATCTAACAAAAAGAAGAGGTGTTACACAGGAAAATAAATTAATAATACAAAGACAGTGATACTTGAATTCCTAGGGGATAGGATAAATTTGTGAAGAGCCAGAGACACAAGAGAATTATTGAGGAGGAATCAAAGGCTTAAATTCAATATAAAAATGCCTAAAGCACTATGTTTAAACTAATCAAAAGGAGAGATACATATACAAATACCTGGAATTGGGATTAGATTTCATTTCTTCAGCTAAATAGGCTAGGCAACCACCTAGTTTCTTCTTTCATTCATTTCCTTGCCAATAATTTGCAATGCACCCAACAAAAATATAAAGTTATGAAATGGAATTAGTTCTGGCACCAGAGCAAAAATGATCATAATAAATACTGAAACAAATTAAATAGAACTGAATTTGATCCATACCATTTCTGAGAGATAATTGATCTCTATAAGCCCAAAAAAAACTATTAAACAACTTAACTTAAATCAACTGCCCAGCGATTCGTGCCATTCCCTTCCCTCCTATTCTCAACCTCCTCCTCTCATAGAATGTTCACATACTTAACCTAAACATCGATAGAAAATAGACCCAAAACTCAAACCGCACTGACACAGGATACCAGACTGGATATAAACATAAAGACTTAATATAGATATATATAGGGATTCCCCAACTCCCTCCTTCAACGGCTATAAGAGTGTTTTACGGGCTCTACGGCCTCTAAATTGAAGGTTCATGTTTTATTTGTTTTTTTTTAACTTTCAATTCTCGCGCTTTTCTGTTTTTTGGAAACGAATGGGTTGATGCTTTTGTTTTTTTTAAATTTCTATGCTTGTGCTTTTTATTTTTGAAAAATATGCCAGGTAAATGCTTTTATTGCAAGGACCATGAATTTTCCGTGAGGTTCATGGTTTTTCCGTCCACGCTGATGCTTTTGTTGCCAGGTTCATGATTCTTCCGTCCACGCTGATGCTTTTGTTTTCATGTTTATGTTTTTTCCGTCCAGGTTGCACTAATGCTTTTGTTAACAAGTTCATGCTTCTTCCATGCTTTTTCCATCCAGGTTTCCACGCTGATGCTTTTGTTGCCATGTTTATGTTTTTTCCGTCCAGGTTGCACTAATGCTTTTGTTAACAAGTTCATGCTTCTTCCATGCTTTTTCCATCCAGGTTTCCACGCTGATGCTTTT
>APFE030837280.1:0-53609 GCA_000404065.3 Pinus taeda
TAACAAATGAAGGAGAGAGATCTCCTATTTATACAAAAATATGAGAAGCCATCTCATTAATGAGAGTCCATGAATCTCTCCCTTTACCTCTAGAGTCCTAATCAAAATAGGAACTGATAAGACACATGTCTTCTTAGAGTTACAATACAATTAGGAGATGTGACACATATCCCCATGATCCCATGATTCTTTCCACTCAAATTCGAATTTGGCCTTAGAGTGCCACATAAGGGTCTTCTAGAAGCCTCCTTTCAACCTACACATGTCAACAATCTCAACCCATTGGTTAGGTATAAGCTTATGCACATTATTTCCTAATTTTTAACCACAAATTCACTTAAAAGGCTTAGAATTAATAAAGATTGGAAAAACATAAATGTGGCCCAATGATAATGAAAGTGGGATGAATGTGGTGACATAGTAGTGAAATGGAGGTGATATAATGGACATAATAGTGAAAGTGTAATGGAAATGAATGACATTTTCAAGACTCAACACCTCCTGCCATTTGCCGCTCTCTTGATCATCCACCTCTCCTCGTCCTTCTTCTGCGCCATTGTACCTCCATCAATTCTCGGCCGCATTACCTCCGTCATTTCCTTTATTAATTGCTTCCTTGCCACCCCTCCTCGGTATGATATCCCTTCTGCTACTCATCCTGTCCACCCTCATCATTGCCCAGTCTGCTTTTACCTTGTCATCCTCCCTGTCCTGTCTTATGTTAATTGCCCTGATTGCCGCCGTTCTCACCCTGATTGGGGAAGTATTTAACAACTAACTTTATAAGCTATAAAATTGGTCATTAATATCTAACTAAGCTATAAGGGCATGTATGTATATGTTCTATATGTGGGTTTCATAGATTTTCCTTATTCCAGTGTTCAATGGCCATTCTAAATCTCTAAACTTTATAGGCTGTTATTAATGTATTATAGTAAGAATTTGGAAATCTTGCTTGTTTCTTAGAGACCGGAATGGTAGGGTTCTATGTTCACTCTCAGCTTGAACTAGGGATGAAAAGTAACTCCTTTTTCTGTACCAATCCAATAAAGAGCAAAAAATGTAGAAAAATGAGAATTAATAACCTAATAACCTCAGTTATGATGAATACTTACTAGTTAATTTTCGCACCACACCACATTTAAACCATGTTACGACTTTTGGTATTAAATTAATGTCAATGGGTTACTGAGTGGGTAAAACGATAGGCTAGATCCACTTTCCATCTTTTATTACAATGGAATTCCTTCTAGATCCAACAACCCAATCTTCTTTGATTAGATGACTCGAATGCATGTGTCACTCCTACTAGAAAAGGGTTTTAAAATTCAATTTCACTTTGATGACATCCAACAGCTAGGATCACTTTGATTTGGTGTCCCAATGATGTATCACACCCAAACTAGCATGGGCACTAAAACAAACTTACACACCTGAAGGAATTGCTCTCTAATGGTACACGATTACAAACATTTTTAGAGGACTCAGGGACTAATGGTCCACTAAGGGGACATAATTTTATTCTCAGGAATTACTAACCTTATTCTATAATAGGATGCAATCTTCCTATGAGACATTCTATGATTTGTAAGGATATAATGGTCTTATTATCCAATTGGATGTGATTGCTCAAAGCTTGAGGAAGTAACACAACCATTTGAAGTTTGTTGGGTGGAGATAGCATGCGACAAACTAATGCTATTTATGTGAAGGAAATATTACCAACTACTAACCAATGATTTTGTGGAGGTAATATTCATACTTGTGATTATTGTTCTTTTAATATTTTGATGGACAAACTATTCCCACTAGTGACTCTTGCTTTTTATTGGAAATAAGATTATTAAATTGACCTCCTTACAATTTTTTCTTATTCATTTAGATTTAATGATGGAATAGAGAGTGTATATTTCATTCTTGCATACAATGTGACATTTTGGGAATTTTTGAAACTATTTGTCAATATGAATGGTCAAATATTGTTTGGTCATGCTTTTATAATTGTTGATAGGATATGAATACATGTATTACTCAAGGAAAACTTTAGGATGGAGTTTATTAAAGGGTTTTATTATATAATGCCCCACATTCTTGGCCATCATTTTTTTCTCTATAAACCATTCATATTTCATCCTATCTAATGTTGTTGTATGCGAATATCATCAAATCATCACTTCATATTGATCAAGCTTTAGTAAAATACTAGCAACCTTCTTACATATATTGATTAGGTGTTGCATTAATGGAGCATATTACTACTCATGCATGTGTTAGTGCATGTTAAATATGTGAAACATGAAGCACCAATGTGGACTATATATTATATATAACAAAAGTATAGTCTTAAGATGCACATAGAACAAGTATTTATGTGGAACTTATGGTGCAACTATTGATTTGTGTCATATAGGTCGAGTAAGTGGTGCAATGTATGCCCATGTGGTGCTAATCGAAAAAGTATAAGTTTTGTTTTGTGCAATATATGACATTAATAGTGCCATGTGACTAATATTGATAATAAAGTGCATAATGCTAAATTTTATAAATTAATTACCATTAATGTGTGTGGAGTTTCATGTAGGTTATACTTAAAAATGGTTGGGCCTAACACTAACATTATCAACTAATGAGAATATATTTTCCATGTAAATAATATTCTATGGAAAATGCATGTAAGTGTAAAGGTATTGTTGGTCAAGAGTGCCTTTGGGAGAGTATATGTGATCCAAAAATGACCATTGTGCATTGACATGTGTAAGAATGCTAAGTTTGGATTGGGTTGACCTAAAGACTATATGTTGTGGCTCAAAAGGGATTGGGATGGCCCAAAATACTTATTGCATCACCTATGGATTCCTATGGTTTGCTAAGACACTTGCTTAAACCATAATATGGCATTTTTTGTAGATGATTTCGCATCACCACAATTTTGTGTGATGTGACACTGGAAACTTCATAAGAATTACAATTTGGCACTTATAATATTGATGTGTAACTTGTATGATTAGTGATGTGACACTGGTTGACAACTGTTAAACTCTTTAAAGGAAGGGTATAAGTGAAAACAATTATAAATAAGGATGTAACATTTATAACTCATGTAAATTGAAAAATATAATGAGAATTCCCCTTATATCTATAAGAAAAAATAACTTACATGATAATTGGGTTGGTGAGGCGAGCATCATCTATATGTCAATAAAGTAAAGTTAAATAATATTAGTAAGTTATATGTATGTTTTTGAAATAATTTTCATGGAAGGGTGAGAACCCTTGCATTAGGCATACCTCAAAATATTTTTAGAGGAAGGATGAGAACCCTTGAATTATGTGTACCTCAAAATGTGAGCTAAGTTACAAGAAAGGAAAGTGATAGTGGTACATTCATTTCACATGGATGGAGTTTGACTAAGAAAGGATGATTATGAAGACAAATCATTGTCTTATTTCAAAAATAGGGAGGAGATAAAATTTATGTGGTATTTTCCATATAAACCAATTTAAATATATGACCTATGAAATATTAAATGAATTAAATTGGTTTAATGTTCCATGAATTCGTTTTGTACAAATTATTTATGTTTAGTTGGGAAATTGTTCAAAAAAATTCTCAACATTTAACTCTATTTTTGGATGATTAAGTTCCTTACCATGTATTCTAGGTTAGAATGATGGTTATGGTGTTGCAATAACTTTGGTTGAGATAAAATGTATAGAGAGTCCCTAATTATTTGGTTGTGAGAATTTGGGACACTAGTCATAAGAACCTATGGTAAGCATATTAATAGAATTGGAAGGAAGGGGGCAAGGGATGTTAAGCCATCTATAAGCCCCATGTTAACCCTAAAACAAATTATTAAGCATGAGATATCAAGTGATTGCATTTCTATTGTTATATTTTTATGTAGGTTAGAACTTCTCATAGTATTATTCTATTATAAGTGTACCCATTGACACACACACACACACACTAAGAATATTTAGTATTAGGATCATCAAATATTTTATTTTACATTGTATTCATTGTAAAAGGAGGTTTCCCCCTTGAAGATGATTGTAATTATTTGGTCCTTATCATTTTTAAGGTGCAAGGTTCATAACAGGGAATGACTAGGTTGGGAAGGCTGTTAAGCACTTCTTGATTAATGATGTCATACCATTCCTTGAGTCTCTAGGATTGAGGGTTCCTTGGTGTTTTGGAAAATATGTGACGCATGGAAAAAGCTTGATCAACTCTCACTTAGCATTGGAATTGTTACATATGAGGATTTAATCTAACATTCCATTCTATTTAGACATAGAAAGTCCAATCAGATACTATGAATTTAGATTTATTTTTAAGAAATAAACCAAAGAAATGGATGTCAAGGTTGTTATATCTTTGGTACATAAATTCCATAGCTTTAAAGAAATAACATTCTTTATCACCTAAGGTTTGCTTACTTAATTTGCATCAATAATAAATTACAAGTCCACTTTCTAATCTAAATAGATGTTAAACAATTGTACATTTGGACCCATTTGGAGAGATTAGTTGTGGAGTTATTCCAAACCCATCTAGATATACAAACTAAAAGATCATATTAGTGTATTAAACCATATTTTTCCTTCTAGGAAAATATGGACAACTAATGGATTTAATGGATGTGCATGAAAAAATGATTGAATTGATTTTATATAGTGTTTTCCTTTATATTTACCATCAATATGCATGTTTTTATATGAATTCTGATTTTTTATGGATTGGAACCGAAGGATCATCTTCAGAAATGGGTACATAGATGAGGTATGCATGCATTATGCCAATATTGTGTAGTGTGCTCAAAAAATTTGAAAGTGTATGATAAAATTAACTTAAGAATAACATATCCACACAATAGATAAAAGAATGAATACAAGAAAATTGCAAGAAAACGTTTGAGGCAAGTTAACACCATGTATTATTCCTAAAGGAAAATACTCCACAAGCAATGCTTTCTACAATCACAATATTCTTCAAAATACATCCCATTAGATTCCTTGTAGTTCTTTACACAATACTATCTACATCCTAGGAACATCCTACATAATGAACTTTCTAGTAGGTAGAACCTTCTAGTAAGTCTTCTTACATTTATTGTTGTCACACTACTACATGGGCCTTATTTACTAGAGTTGGCCTCCATTACAACGATAAATGGCCACCTATCTATTATTATTCCCTTTGGGTCCTCCTTAGGTACCCCATGTTATCCCCCCTAGGGGTACACTACACCCTTTGGTACCTCCCTAGGAACCCCATATTATCCCCCTAGGTACACACCATTACATACCTATTCACATATTTCATCCTTGAAACATGAGAAAGAAACAATACAATCTGATCGACTAAACAATGTAGCTAGTTGGTATCAAGGAAAAGCATCCATTGACCCTACAAAATGTGAACATGGGGTCCAAATGCTTTTTTCCACCTTAATCTTTTTTCTTCTTTCTCTTTTGGTCTTTTGATGCCATTGTGCTACTCTAATATATCTATGTAGGGTTGTTAGGATTCCATGTGCCTACACACCAATTACCTGTATGGTTCCATGTTGGTCCATAAGTTTGGCATTGCTCATTCATTTTTCTTCATGATTCTTGTTCCTCAAAGTGGTGTGGGTGGTGATATATAATAAACTTACCTATCATTTCTTCTTTATAAGTCTCTTTAACATAGGTTTCCTTCGATTCATTGAGTTTCATAACTTTTTCTTCTTTTTTTATTCCCTCCTTGGGTATTTTCTTGATGTTCATATATAGCTTTTTCTTATGATCAACCTTGGAATTTTCTTCTGGTGTGCCACTAGGCACTACAATTATTTTCTTTCTAGTGACATCTTCGTGCATAACCTTGGGATTTTTTTGTTTATTAAGAGATATATCCTACAATTTGATTTCTTGTTATTTTATTGGATCTTCATAAATTTCTTTTGCATAATAATTTTAATTGTACTAATTAACTCCACCTAAGGATATCCAATATCAACATCCACATTATTTATATCTATAGATTAAAATACGAATGCAACAAATTTATCCACAATGAGCTTCAATTGTTAAAAATTTGAACATTCTTACCCTCAACATGTGTGATTTGAATATGCTTTGAAGAAATTTGCAATATTTTAGCCATGTTAATGTTGATAAAATAATGTTTTCAATTTGGGTTAATAGAAATAATGATATTCTCTAGTTAAATACAACCATGAACTTGTAATATGGACTTTCTACATGAATATAAACCCGTGTTGTTCTCTTTAAGAAAAGAGCTAAAGAATAATCATTAGAGAAAAGAATAATAATTATATAATATTCAAAGAACCAAAATAGTCGTTACATAAAATAAGGTCAAATGCATGCTCCTTTTGCTAAGGTATATTATGCAATATCATAGATTTGCTACTCGTATGGTAGTAGACTTGACCTAAGGAAAGGTAAAATCAATAATTTTTACATAATTTAAAATGATTATGTAAAGCAATAAAGAAAATATAAATTATTTTGTATTAAATATCCATTAATCACATAAAAAAACATATTTACTTAATCTACACATTCACCATTTAATTGTGTCGAGATGCGCCCTCTAGTCCAATATGGAAGATATGTTGTGTTGTAGCGGCTGCAACGCCCTCCAAAATTTTGGCCTACACTCAAATTTTGGAACCTATTGTGGATCCTGCGATCAATCGTTCCTTAATCACTTATTGTTTAGCTATTGATTTCAAGCTCCCTTCTTGGATCTGAAGTGTTGTACACACTTTTATCTTTATATAGCTAGTGTAGTCTTTCGGCATGGGAATTATTGCTTATCATGCGAAGGGAAGTTTTAGTTTTCTTCAAGGGGAACTATTTGTAAAAATGGGATGTTCTTATCATATAGACATGTTTCACACTCATTTCCAAATTTTCATGCATTATTACACAAGTTTCGTCATTATCCTCACAAAGTCCATCGTCAGAGCTACATTAGTCGTAAGTTGCCACAACGATTGTTGCATTAAAGGAAGTATTTTTTCATTGTTCTAGATGATCTATGTTGTATCACTAAGTTTCCATGTGTGTGGTCATGGTGAAGTTCTATCACTACTCACATCGGTTCCACTTATCCCACACTTAGAGACAAATTTCAGAGGATTCTTGGCAACCTAGCTTCATCCATCCTTCCAAAAATGTGCACTTTGCATCCTCAACCTTCAATCTTTTCCCTTGTTTGATGGAACTACACAATGCACATAAATCCCAACCTCCCTTAGTCTCCAAAACTGCACTGATGATTCCTCAAGTGTCCTTCCCTTAAACGGAGCTCACTCCCTCCAAAAACTATGCAGTTCTATCCCTCAAGTCTCTGAGCTACCCAATCCCCCTTGCGTCCTGAAAATACATAGTTTTTCCTACTAGGGCCCCATCTCATAACAAACACTACCTGCCTGAACTGCACAATTATGTCCCTCAGTGGGCACTACTCAAATTTCTCCCTCAGTAAGGACTATGCAAAACTTTCCCTCAGTATCACATGAACTGCACATTGCGCTATCTCAGTGATCTAGATTGACTCTTCGTAATTGTGCATTCACTAGGCCTTCTCCCCTAACATGTCACTCAGTCTTGGCCCAGTTCATGAATTTCAGTTCTCTATCTTATGCTAGGAGTTTTTAGACTGATGTCGTCTCCTCATGAGTGAGATGCAACTGCAGGTACTCTCTTACGTTATGACAAGATGATGAATAAGGAGATGAAGAAGGAGGACATTCTAGATGAAACTTAAGGAGTTGAGGAGAAAAGATGATCATTAGATTACAAGACCAAGGAACGCTAGGGTATGATAGAATATCAGAGATGAGGATTTCATGAGGACTCCATCTGATTCACAACCCTATTGAGGGTAGTCATGAAGAAAAAATCACATATTTCATGAAGTTGAAGTGCACCTACTAGTGTAGTATGAAGGAAAACTTATAATTTTCATATCATTATGTCTTCAATGACATGTATGGTCACAAACACTGAAATTCATTCCACGTTTTTCGCTAAGTGTTTCTCTCCCTTCCGCAAGAGAGACAAGATGCCATCTTTTTTCATGTTAGACTTCTAATTTTATGCATAAGCTCATTTTGGTGGTTTCAAGGGCTCATCTTTGCATTTATGGGTTTTACTAACCATGTAAACACTTATCGCACTCATTCACAAGATTTTGAGTGTTATCACACAAGTTTCATCATGGTTGTCATAAAGTCGGTCTTAGGTGTCACACTTGTCGTAACTAGTCATGAAGCATGCATGTGCAAGAGAAAGTGTTGTTCATGTGTCATGGGTGATCAATATTGTTGATTCCTCAAGTATTCTAAGTGTTGGGACACAGTCTAAGCCCCATCGCTTCACCTGTCAATCTCACTGGTCCACCACTTAAACTTTTCCAAAGAAGCTCTTTGGCCCTTCAACGACTTGACCCAACCTACCTGGACTACACATTGCATAGTTCTAGTCAGCAGGTTGTGACCTTGACCCCTGGGTCTACACAATGTGCAGTTCCTATCCCCTAGGAATGTTGCATTGTGCAATTCCTAAGCCCAAGACCTAGCCTCCCGTTCTAGAATCACACAATCCTTTCAGTCATCCTTCCCATCGAGAACTGCACAAAATCTACCTTTAGTGGTCCTCCGCTCATCTTGACCAACTGGATCCAAGAACTTTGCAAAATTCAGTCAACCTTTCTCTCCAGAACTACGCTAAAATCTTCCATAGTGGCCCATCCTTTAGTTGGACTCACTTATCTCCAAAACTGAGCAAAAGACAACCTTTGAGCCTATACTGGACTACGGATTATGCATTTTCAGGACTCAAGCCTCAACCTTGGGCATTGGGACTATGCAAATGCAACTTAATTCAGGCTTAGTATTTGAAGTTGAATGCACCACCTTAGGCTAGGTTCATTTGAGGCTGATGTTGTCTCATCATGTGTGAATTGTAGATACAGGAACCTGATAGGATGATGAAGAAGGAGATGAAGGAGGATGACATGCAAAGGAAATTCTTGTAGCTAAGCATGCAAGTTGAACTATCAAGGCAAAGCAAAGGGACACCAACTCGCGACCACAACCCAAGACTTGAGATCATTAAAGATTCCTGTCACCAAGCCATGAGGAGGTGGAAGGCAAGAGTATTCTCAAGTAGACGTCATTCACAGTAGCAACAGTGTCTTGAAATTGTCGTATCACTCAACCAGTTCATATCTATAGTGCCATGTCATCTATTATCATGAGTTGTCACATGCCACACCATTATTGTGGGCCATATATATTGCATTCATTGTAAAGTGGAAGTCCAAATGGCACATATCTAATATGGAGAGTCGTGGAAGTCAAACAGTCATGAGGGTAGTCAAAGAGTCACAAGGAGGGAAGCATCACCCCTTGGTTTTATGTACTCCCTCATTTTATGAGAAAGTGACTTTTCACCTTGGCTCCTCCCACAAGGTAGTACAAACATCAAGTAGTTCTTTGAGGAACAAGGGATGGCTCCAATGTCCCACTATTAGGGCTAGTGATGTACGTTGTAAACATGTAGCTTTGTATTTTTTCTTAATAACATAAGCCATTTTAGGCCAACGCGTTCTTCATGCATGGACTATGAATGTTTGTAATACTATTTTGTGGACATTTTTATTTCATGTTTGCTTTCACATGTACAAAGATAGTTGAACTATTTCAGTTATTTTAGTAATTATATTATTGAGAATGTGTTGTAATGCTTGTTATTATTGTCCCATCCTTGTGAATTATTCCACGAGATACCTGACAAATCATTTCTTGTTTATTGGTTGCAATGACCATCACATCTGTTGTGGACTATTCTCTTGGATGTTAGATAGAGTCTTCTAATTCATGTGTGTCTCTTCATGGGTGGTTCTATTACCTCTCACTTAGAGGCTCACTTTAATCCCCCCATTTGTAGTAGAATAAACTTAAAACAGTTGCGATTGCACACTCACCAGGGACACCTCCTTTACTTTTCGAAGACACCATTACATCACTCTCTTGTGCTGAAAGCTAGAGCCAATGAAAATATTTAAGGATTTGGAAACTAGGCCTTTATATCGGATGGGACTCCTACACCAAATGTGTGAGGTGTGATTGGGACTTCATATCAGGGAGATCCCCTTGGTCGACAAATTTCCAACATCGTCAACAAATTGGCACTAGAAGGAGGGCCATATGATAGGTTGTGCCTGTTGAGTCTAGTTTGAATTTCTTATTTAAAATGGATCTTCCCCAAATCATAATCCTGGGATGTTTTTCTAAAGAGCTTAATTGTAGTATCCCTGTGAAAGTTATTCATAACCTATCAAAATTTAAGTTTGATGGTGAGGGTGAATCAACTTTTCCATGAACATTTGTTTGAAGTTGTTCATATTTTTTATTTCTAATGAAATAAGTTGCAAGGATGTCATGGCTATATTACTCAAACTCACATTCGAAGGTCATGTTAATTGTTGGTGTCATACATTACCCATTGCTTCTATCCATTCATTCGACTAGCTTGCCAAGAAGCTTCATAAAGCCTTCGATAGGTATAACTACCAAAATATCTGTGGAAGAATAAATATTTTAAGAATGAAGCCTGATGAATCAATTGAGGATTTTTCTTATTGATTCCTTCACCTAATAAACATATGAACTAGGATTTCTAGAAATAAGAGTTTGAGCGCTTAGTTCTTGTCTCTTCATACAGTGAACCTAAACCTCCTAATTTTTTTCTTCCCCAACTCTTGTGAATCATGAGACACCTAAAATTATAGAGGAGGAGCTTAATTCCCCTTTTGTTCTTTGTCCTCCTCCATTTCCAGTCCCGATGTAGATGCCTCCTTGTAGTGGTTCTAAAGCTAGGAAATATGCAAATCAAATCTCGAGTCCATATTCTCATTCCTCTTTCACTTTTCATGATTCAGATCCAATGGAGGAAATTGCAGAATGGCTAATGACACCTACGATGATGACTCACTCCTCCATCCAACAAGATGATGTCACTATTCACAACTCTAGTCTCAAACCTAATCCAAATTTTTGTTATCCACTATCATCTACACATCCTGACTCTTTATACCATGACCCGCTTGATCAATCTGCTCCACCAGGCTGCTCTTCACATTCTCTTGATTCTCAAGCTACTAGATCAAATTGCGATCAGGTACAATGAAGTCACATTATGCTGGTAGCAGAGAAAGGTGAAGACACTTTCAATCTTTCCTATATTTTTCATAATGTTCCATGTAAAGATATTGTGTTTCCATTCTTAAATCATTCTCAATATTCTAATCTCAATAGAGAATCCATTACAATAAATTCTTTCAATAAACCCCCAACATTACACAGTGATCATTCCAACGATTATAAATCTATTTCCGTATGATGTAACGAATGCCCAATCACATCATATGATATTTATGTTTCTCATGAAAATTTTAATTTAGATCTAGAATCTGGTTCGGTCGACGAAGATGTTCATATCAAAACTTCCTCTTCACCTCACTATCCCTTATGTCCTTCCATTTGAAATGCATCTACCTATGATGGTGATACTCCATGCTCTTCAGTTTCTTCATCCGATGAGTTATCACAAGGCAGACTTGAGGTTATCAATGATGAAAACAACCAAATCATAGAGTACCTTCCCAACCCTCACCATCTCTTCTCTTGCATGAAGACAACTCTTCAAATCGTCTTGCTCATGAGATCACATAGATTCATTTATATTTGAATTTGCGATCAGAAGAGTCTTCTAACTTAAGAAATCTAGTTATTGAAGTTGAAAAATCTGGTAGAATCTATGACAAAGATGGTTGCTATCTGATTAGAAGTGGTCTTACTGAAACCAACAATAACAGCTATCCTCAAACCATGCATAATATGGTCCAAGCTTCAAAATGTGATTCTAAAATCTTGGAAAGTTCAGGGACCGGCCAGGGATTCGAGGAACTTCAACTTTCGTTGATGGTTATGTCAGAATCTTGCGACTCTAGTAATCCCCTCGAACTAAGTTAGATCTGGTTTCACTCGCACAATCTACCTCTCCACATGGTTTCACTCTATGTAAATATCCTTGTGAATGTTTTTTGGTATTCCAGGTGTGACCTTTCGAATTTTCAAGATTTTACTTCTAACTGAATTCAAGAATTTGTTACAGATCATTCATCTTCATGTAAATCTCTCGCATCAAACTCGGGTTAGGAATGTGCATCTATCATAGAGTCATGGAATCGCAAAGTTGATCATCTCAAGGACTATCTTTTCCTGAAAGAATCATTCTTATTGAATTTATCCCTTAATGGTCAACTCCTGGGTCTTCTTACGAATTTGATGTTGCAAATTTCTCCTCTTAACACACCAGAAATCCTCTTGAATGATAATCAGACAAATAAATTTCTTTTCCATTCACCATTTCCCAACTAGTGTCATGCATTTGTGGTGCTACCATCATTTTTAAACTCTTTTGATGAATACGATGCTTGTACAATTTATCACCAGTTTGAGGAAGGTGGTCTATCATGTTAGGCTCACAAGGAACTTAGTTCGATTGTTCAAAGCATTCATGAGATTGTTCAAATTGGGTTTTCTTCATTTATTGCAAACTAGGAATTTGATGTTTTAATTAGCTCATTTGAATATTTCTCTATTTTGGAGACTGTCATTAAGCTTATCATTTTCCCATCAGTACACCTAATGACAATTGTTTCACACCCAGTGATTTTCATTGTTAAAAATCTCTCTATTCAGATTTTTTTCAAGCAGGTGAGGCATTTCACCCTTCACTGATGGTTATGGAAGGTCCTCATTGTCTTGACATGACTGTTGTGTATGATCAAATCTATTTTTCCTCACAATATTCCCATCGTGATCCTGCTCCTTTAATTCAAATTTCATCTTCTCCAATATTTCGGGGTTTTCAAAGGGGTCATCATGAATTTTACGATCCAATCACTAAATGGATGGAATGATCTTACCTGGAAAGCTCTGTAGCAAACAAAAAAATTTGATGTTTCCTTGCGCTTGCTAAGTGGTTTGGTTTAGATGAAGACACATCCACAAGAAGCTTCCAAGGTTTGTTGAAAAATGGTATTCATCGAAAATGTAAGCATGTGAATTGGATGAAAGTAGTGGTTGTGACACACCTTTCCACACATAGGAAATACCTTCATTTTCTTGTGCAAGGTTTTCAAGTTTTTTATATTTTCTGCTGCACATCACTTTATATTTGTTTTAATTGTTCATATCTTTGTGGATGCATGTCGGGAACAACTATGGTGGCTTCAGTGGAAATTTCCTTATACGTGACCCAAACCTTCTAGCTATTAGGTTAGGAGTGGGATTATTTGCATCCTATTTTTACCTCTCCTGCACTCATTCTACACTGATCCCCCATATTCTTTCCTCATTTCCTTACTCTGGTTTTACATCATGTTTCCTTTAGCCACTTTGTTTCCTTGTTGTGTGTTTTATTACTTTTCGTCTTGTTTTCTTTCTCATTTTCTCCTTTCATTTTCATCACATGAATAAGTGTTGTGCCTGGAATTGTGTTGGCTTCTTAGTACGTATGTGGCTAAAGTCTAAGAGCCTTGTGAAACTGCAACATTTGGTTGAACCTCCAGCTAAACTCCTTTGTGTTGGCTTTGTCTTTTGGTCAATGAAATTTTGATAGAAAATCCAATATATTCTTAAGGAGAGTTTTTGTCCAACCATGAACCTGTGCCTATCCAGGAAACCTTATGCCTACAGTCTGTTCTTGTTTTAAGTTTTTGTGCTTATCCAACTACTAGAGAAGGAGAAAGGGGAAAGTCTAAACATGCAAACCTGAATCAGAGGTCTTGATATACTTCTCTGAAGGAACAACCTCTTCTTCTCTCAATAAGTTGAGATCCCTCTTCCAACCAAAATTAATAAGTTCCAATGTGCAATCCTCTTTTAAAACTAAATAAATAAAGGTGAAATAAGATAAAAGACCCTTGCGCAGAGAGGTGAAGCAAGCAAATCTACTCGGGTAATTTCTAGGCTCACCAGTAGCAGAGCAACACCAGAGATGAAAAATTATACTGTGAAAATATTAATCATTCTAATGTGATTTGAGCCAAAAAATCTTCTCAAAAAACATGAAAACTTATACTGTGAAAATATTAAGCTCGCAAGCTACACTACCTCTCCCAACCCAAAACGCTGTGATATTGCTAAATCCTATGTTGTGTTCAACCGATAAGGTACAGATGGGACCATGTCTAGTCATGGGGTAAGTGGAAAAGGCCAAAGTGATCTACACGATGAATCAATACTCCCCAAAAAACCAAGGACCTTCACGAAAGAGTTAACCAAAATAGAGAATATGGATTCTACTAGTGTGTCGCCAAGTGTTGTAGCGGTTGCAACACTATCCAAAAGTTTTGCCTACACTCAAATTTTGGAGCCTACTATGGATCTTTTGATCGATTGTTCCTTACTCACTTATTGGTCAACTGATGATTTCAAGCTCCCTTCTTAGATCTGAAGTGTTGTCTGCACTTTTATCTTTATATAGTTAGTGTTGCCTTTGAGCATGGGAATTATCGCTTATCATGCAAAGGGGACTTTTGGTTTGCTTCAAGGGAAAATATTTGTGAAAATGGGTTGTTCTCATCATATAGACATGTTTCGCACTGATTTCCAAAGTTTAATGCACTATTACACAAGTGTCCTCATTATCCTCACAATGTCTATTATCAGAGCCATACTAGTTGCAAGTTGTCGAAAAGGTTTTTGCATTAAGGGACATGTTTCACACCGATTTCCAAAGTTTAATGCACTATTACACAAGTGTCCTCATTATCCTCACAAAGTCTATTATAGGAGCCATACTAGTTGCAAGTTGTCGAAAAGGTTGTTACATTAAGGGAAGTATGTTTTCATATGTTATGGACGATCTATGCTGTATCAATAAGTTTGCAAGTGTGTGGTCAAGTCAAGTTCTATCACTGTTCACCTCGATTCTAATGATCCCACACTTAGCCAAATTTCAGACGATTCTTAGAAACCTTGCCTCATCCAACCTTCCCAAACTACGCACTTCACATCTTCAACCTTTAATTTTTTCCCTTATCTGATGAACTAGGCAATGTGTAGAATTCCCACCCTCCCTTGGCCTCCAAAACTACGCAAATGCTTCCTCTAGTGTCCTTCCCTTAGTTGGAGCTCATTGGCTCTAGAAATTGCACAATTCTGTCCCTAGAGCCTCTCAGATGCCCGGTCTCCCTTGCCTCCTAAAAATACATAGTTTTTCCTCCTAGGGCCCCATCCCACAGTAGCCACTTTCTGCTTGAACTAGACAATTCTATCCCTTAGTGGTCACTACACAAATTTTTTCCTCAGTAAGGACTATGTAGAAATTTCCCTCAGTCTGGCCCGAGCTACACACTACACTATCTCAATGATCAAGCTTGACCCCTGGTTGCTTGAACTGCATGATTGTACAATCACTGGGCCTTCTCCCCTAACGTGTCACTCAGTCCCAGCCTCGGTCATAAATCTAAGAGCTATATCTTAGGCTAGGGGTTTTCAGACTGATGTTATCCCATTATGAGTGAGTTGCAGATGCAGGTAATCTCTTGCACTATGGCAAGATGAAGAAGAAGGAGATGAAGAAGGAGGACATGCTATATGACACTTAAGGAGTTGAGGATAAAATACAATCATCATATAAGAAGACCAAGGAACCCTAGGGCATGATAGAAGATTGGAGATCAAGACTACATGAATACTCCATCTGATTCACAAACCTATGGAGCATAGGTACGAAGAACAAAGAAAATCTTTCATGAAGTTGAAATGACCCTCTTAGTATAGTATGAAGGACAACTTATCATTGTCATATCATTATGTATTCAATGGCATGTATGGTCACAAACATTGAAAGTCATTCCATTTGTTTTCACTAAGTGTTTCTCTCCCTTTTGCAAGATAGGAAAGATGTCATATTTTTGCATGTTGGTTATCGCACTTTATGCATAAGCTCACTTTGGTGGTTTCAAGGGATATTATTTACGTTTATGAGTTTTCCTAACCATGTAAACACCTGCCACACTCATTCACAATGTTTTGAGCATTGTCACACAAGTGTTGTCACGATCGTCACAAAGTCGATCTTAGATGTTGTACTTATCGTAACTAGTCATGAAGCAGGCATGCACAAGTGAAAGTGTTGTTCATGTGTCATGGGTGATCAATGTTGTTGAGTCATCAAGTATTCTAAGTGTTAGAACACAGTCTATGCCCCATCACTTCACCTGTCAGTTTCACTGGTCAAGCATTTAGCCTTTTCCAAAGAAGCTCTCTGACCCTTCAACTTGGCTTCACCCAGCCTGCCTAGACTATACATTGTGTAGTTCCAGTTAGCAAGTTGTGACCTTGACCCCTATATCAGCGCAATGTGCAGTTCCTATCCCCCAAGATTGTTGCGTTGCGCAATTCCTGAGCACAAGACCCAACCTTCCCTTCCGGAATTGCGCAATCCTTTTAGTTAGCCTTCCCATCTAGAACTATGCAGAAGCTATCTTCAGTGGTACTCCCCTCATCCTATTCCACTATCTCCCAGAACTCTGCAAAATTCAGTCAACCTTCCTCTCCAGAACTACGCAAAAATATTCCACAATGGACCCTCCTTCAACCAGACTCACTCATCTCCAGAATTGTGCAGAAGACAACCTCCGAGCCTAGCCTGGACTATGCATTGCGTAGTTCCAAGCCTCAAGCATCAACCCTAGATGTTGGGATTACGCAATATGTAGTCACTAAGCCTCCCTCTCCGAACCTCAACTAAATTATTGCTCAGTCCTTGAAGACGAATGCACCATCTTAGGATAGGAGGTTTTCGGGCTAATGTCATCTCGTCATGAGTGAATTGTAGATACAAGAACCTGGCAAGATGATGAAGAAGGAGATGAAGGAGCAAGACATGCAAAGGACATTCTTGTAGATGAGCATGCAAGTTGATCTATCAAGGCAATGCAAAGGGACACCAACTCGCAACCACAACCCGAGACGAGATCACTGAAGATTCCTGTCACCAAGCGATGAGGAGATGGAAGGCAAGAGTATTCTCAAGCATACATCATTCACAACAACAATAGTGGCTTGACATTTCCCTATCACTCAATTAGTTCATATCAGTAGTTCCATGTCATCTCTTGTCATGAGTTGTCACATTTGACATCATCATTGTGGGCCATGTATATTGTATTAATTGAAAATTGGAAGTCCAAAGGACACATATGTAATATGGAGAGTCATGGAAGCCAAATAGTAATCAGGGTAGTCAAAGAGTCACAAGGGAAGAATCACCCCTTGGTTATGTATACTCCCTCATTATATGAGCAATGGACTTTTCACCTTGGATCTTCCTACAAGGCATTAGAGAGATCAACTAGTTCTTTGACGATTAAGGAGTGGTTCTAATGTCCCACTATTGGGGCTAGTGATGTACATTGTAAACATGTGTCTTGGAATGTTTTCTTAATAACAGAAGACTTTTTAGGCCAACATGTTCATCATGCATGGAGTATGGATGTTTATAAGAATATCTCGTGCACGTTTTTATTTCATGTTTTCTTTCACATGTACCAAGATAGTTGAACTATTTCAGTTATTTTAGTCTGTACCTTATTGATAATGTCTTGTAATGGTTGTTATTGTTGTCCCATCCTTGTGGACCATTTTGCGAGATACTAGACAAATCATTTCTTGTTTTTTGGTTGTAACGATCGTCACATCCGCTATGGACTATTCCATTAGATGTTAGACAAAGCCTTCTGGTTCATGTGTGTCTCTTCCTAGGTGGTACTATTACCTCTCACTTAGAGGCTCATTCCGCCCCCCCCCCCCCCCCCCCCCACACCCTTTCCAGTAGAAGAACCTTAACACTATTGTGACTGCACGCTCACCGGGAAGGCCTCCCTTGCTTTTTGAGAACACCATTGCATCACTCTCCTGTGCTGATAGTTAGAGCCAAGACAAATCTTTAAGAATTTGTAAACCAAGCCTTTATACTAGATGGGAATCCTACACCAAATGGTGCGAAGTATAATTGAGACTTCATATAGAGGAGATCCCCTTGGTTGATGAACTTCTAGCACTGTCAACATGTTGTAAGATTATGTTATGTTATATAAACATTCTATATATATAAAACACCATAGATTCATCTTAACTCCAGATCTATTAAGGATCGAGAGGGATCAAATCTCTTGAGGCGCAAACCTTTTCTCAAGTTTTGCACTTAAAAAAGAGGTTTTCACCTTGATGGATTTGATCCGTCTTGTCACTTGATATATCTAGAGTTAAGATGGATCTATGATTGTAATTAAATTGAATTCAAATACAAGAAATAGTAAAATATTATTGCTTCCAGATGTCTCTCCCACCTAGTATGGAAGAGATATTGTAATGTTATATTATGTTATGTAGACATTTTGACTAAAAAAGACAAATTAAAAAAATTAATAATTTACCGTTGGTGACTTTGGGGCTCTAGGGTATGACAACTCATGGTCTGTTAATGATATTTGTTCATGGTATTTGTTATAATGAAACCTACTTAGAGGCTTGAGGAAATCCATTATAGAATGCAAGAGTATCAATTTAGATCCATCTTAACTCTAGACTTTATCCCTCTTGGTGCTTGGTAGATCTAGATTTAAGATGGATTTAAGTTGGTATAATACAAGGTGTCTGAAAAATAATTATTAAATATCCAAACATTTTTTAGGAATTATTTCATTTTATTATGAACATGATAATAAAGAAATATCTAAAATTGTCAAATTTGTAAGTATTAAATATTAAAATAATTTTATCTTTTTGATAACAAATTGGGCGTTGAGTATGACTTAAAAATATTTTTTCTTGGCTAAGAGCTTGTTTTTTGTTTACACAAGGAAATAGGTTAAAAACCTAAGACCAAAAGACATCTCACAAAATTGAAAACCTACCTACTTACAAACCTTGAGTGAGTAATTCGAGATGGCATCGTTTTCCTTGAATAATGATAACTAGTCATCTGACATTTACAAATAGTAACAAGTAATCATTATGCTCACCATTGATTTATCAACTTAGTTATAATATACTTTTCTACTATATAAATATAAAAGACTAAAAAACTAAAAATCTAAAATTATATTTGAACACAAATTCATATTTTATTAATAAAATTTAACCAAAATTTTAATACTAAATTGTTATCTACCATTTAACTATAACTTATTCTATACATTAAAATTATTCTTAATTTTTTGAGCTTGAACGTTAAATATAAATAACAATTTCTAATTTGACCATAACGAAGCTTCTTGATAATATTTTTGAATACTATTTTTATTAATTCAATCATACCTTTATCTACAAACATCCAAATCAATTTATCATGTACATCCTTATTATAAACATCAACCGAACATATGATTAGTGGCATGATACTTAGGTCATTTATCGTATTCCGCTCTTTCTAAAACCTAATGACATTGCACCTTAGTATGATTTGACCTTTCTTGGAACTTATGATTCTTGGAAAGCGCAATGCTACTTTAATTGTTAGAATGCCCCATTGTTCACTTGCTACTGGCTACACTTAGTTAGCAAGTGTCGAATAAAGCGAAATCACTTTGAAGGTTATGCTTGATAATAAGATGGATTATTGTTTTCTTTATACTTGGTAGTTCGCAAGTGTCGAATAAAGTGAAACCACTAGCTTGCACACTTGTGATTTAGAAAGGTTGACTTATGAAGGTTATGCTTGATAATTATAATTGATTATTGTTTTCTTTATCATAGGCATTGATTGTATTTACTTGAAAAAAATTATTCAAAGTATTCATACAATTGATATACATGGCTATAGTCCATTCATATATATTATGTACTTGGGTAAGGTTATATTGATTTTATGTCCTACAATATGTTTATGGTTAATGTTAATCTAATAAAATTTGTAAATTTAAAGGTTATATTAATTTTATTAGGCATACAATATGTTTATAATTAATGTTAATATAATCAAATTTGTAAGTTTAATAATTTTTTTTGGGTGTTTTTTTGTTATATATATATATGGAGATAATTACTTGTTTTGAGTAATAATGTATAATCTAAATTCTCGTATATGTCATTTAATTTTGTGATATTTTTGCTATATTATAGAATACATGATATGCGTAAAAGGATATTTTATTTGATATTTTACTTCTACGTTTGGCATTTTTTCATGGGTTCACTTGCACATTTTTTTCAATAACTTATGCTTGGATTTTGTATGATTTCTCTAACACATTAAGTCGACCTTTTTCTAGTGCACTTATGAGGAGAATATTTCAAAATTTAGGTAAGATTTGGTTCTATTAATTCTTTTGTTCACTGTTATAAATTTCAATGTGGTAACAAAGTTTTTGTTCACTGTTATAAATTTCAATGTGGTAACAAAGTAGGTATTATACTTATATTTGACATTTTAGGCTCAAAGATGTAATAAACCAAAGTACATATCCTAAGTTGTATAAACCCACAATTTTTTTCTTTAAAATAACATCTATGTCACATTTGTTTCTCAAGACAAACATGTCCAATCATAGGTTTCCTATGGAAGATATGTTTCTGGTGACAAATTTACAATAAATAATCCATACCTTCACATTTAAGTTGTTGAAAACATAAAATCTTAAGGAAAACTAAGAGCTATGATTTGACAAAAGAAAAAATCTACAAGTGGAGATTGTGCATGACTCACATGCTCACAACATACATTCCATGTAAATTTGATAGTATCTCCTCAAGAGTGTATACATAAAGGAACCAAAGCCAATGAATGATAGTCTACTAAGAAGCATCCTTGTGCTAGAGGAATTTAATGAAAAATCTTTGTTACAAGTGTATCAGTGTTGAGGGATAAAAATTAATTCTTTAATTTGATTTGAGATTGAGTGAGATTCAATCAATTATCAAATTTTATATCTCATCATAACAAGTTCTTGGGTCATGTTAGTTGATGCATGAAGGCATGTGGTTAAGGAGATGACTCAAGTCTTGGAGGGGTACAACAACAAGAATTAGTTATCATACTTCTTATATCAAAATGGATATATCTTTTTCACCCAAAAAGCATCTCTATATGGATATGCTTTTTTCACGCAAAAAAATCTCTATATTTTGTTGATTGTTTGTCATATATTCAATGAGGGTACCAGTGGTTTCTAATTTCTCGATTAACTAGACTAAGGTTTCATTATGCATGTTGTTTTATGCTTTATAAATGAAGAATGAGAAAGGTGGTTGCTGTTGTCTATTTATGTAGATTCATTGATGAATCATTAGACCTTGGTCAAGGTCAAGTGAAGTTTGTAAACACTAAGGACAACCATAAGTCCCATGGTTTTTTTCTTTACTTTCTCTCATTTACATGTTCAAGTGCATGCAAATGTTAGGAAAATGAAATCAATTATTTATTTGTCTATGTATCAATGAGTCACACCCATTCACTCAAGATTTCTTGTTTGGTTCATAAGTGGTATTTCCCTTCATTGGAATTGGTGAATCCAATAGGGATACTACTTAAATTTCTCTTTTTTGTTTTTTGGTCGGTTTTTGATTCTTCCATCCAAGAATGTTGTATTAAATCTTACATCATCCATAAATTAGTTTTATATGCATGCGATCTTCCTTGATTAAATTGTAATTTTTATTTTTTCTTTTCTACATGTATTCCCTATGTTTGTGACTTTCCTTTGTGATAGTCATGGTTGGATGCTTGTTTCTTTTATAAGAGTTGTGGTCATATCCTATGTTGACTTGGTGCTACATAGAAAGTTGCAACCATCCCTATTTAACTGCAAGCTGTTACATAGATAAGCAAAACCATGTTTACTACTTTCCTCGCCTCCTTACTTTTTCATTTGACTATCCACCTTACCTCTTCCTTAACCATCCAGTGTTTCCACTCAAAATTTCCATGTCCATAATACTCCAAAGGAACCTTGATACCCTTAATGGTTCCTTTAAATTTGGATGCCTTACCAAATTGTTAAGCATTATGAAGAAACTTTTCATTCTACCCTATAGTTAGGTCATGTTTGACATCAAAGCCCATCGGGCCTTTTGAAAAGGTGATATGAAATTCATTTAACATGTCATTTACATTTACCTCCTTAATTTTTCCTTGCCTACATCAATGGTTTGATTTGCACCAAAGGCTTGTACACTATAACATGCTAAGCATTATGCTTAACAAGCCTCATTCCTCTTTGTCTCTTTTTTTTCCCATTTCCTATAATATTTTTTGAATTCTAAAAACTTTGTAACCACAATTCTAGGTCACTAATTCTCTGGAGTGATATTTTTTCTTTCTTCCAAAAACTGATTTAATAACTATTCACTGTTCCTCTTTAAACTCCATATCTCCCATTAATGTTCCAACAACCACTTTATACCTAAAATATATATTATACTAACTTTATATATATATATATATATAATTGCTTATTTGTATGTAAATACATTTAACTTTTTTATTAATATTATTATATTTTTCAAATAAAATTTAATCTATTAAAGACGGAAGTATGTGGTTAATTATATATTTTATTATGTCAAATAATTTTGTTTGACAGGAGTTCTGTATAATTATGACGTAAGTCGTTCTTTTGGGAAGAACTTCTCTCGCATGCCACGGTGACACTTCGGTGTCGTTCAATCTCTTGTTAGACGATTCAAGTGTCTTGGGTCGTTGGATACCACCACTTAAACTCACAATTGCCTCCTTGATTTATCCTTTCCCAGCTTCTTGATGAGCATTTTGGAATGATGATTTCAACTATAACATTGACCATACAGGAGATTATGATTTTACAGCTGGTGCTTTTAATTTAACAATGAAAACACCAAAATAGGCGAATGCAAAAAATGACGACAATTGAATCATATGAAAGACAGAATCGTAGCAAATATAATGCAATCACTCAATCAAATATTATTTTTCCAGAATAGCAGAGATCAGGCCTCGAAATTCACCTCATCCTTGTCCAAATGGTGAGGACCAATATTTGATATGTTCGATCTTGAGTAGAACGTAGTCACAAGTTTAATCACAAGTTTTTCAGCTGAGACATTGGAGTTAATATCTTTGTAGATTATAAATATTTATATGTATGGGAAAATTTAATATCAATTTTTTTTTAAGACGTTGAGTTGGGAAATATCCCATTTTTTAAGGTGTAGAGGCGGGTAGGGTTTAGTTTGGTGCAGTGATAAATTTAAATAAAAAATATGTTGCATTCAAAAATGTTAACATAGGTTTTCAACTCGTAAATTATTAGAATAAAATGTTTTAAAATATTTGTAGGTTAAGGTGGTTAAATATATTTTGTTTTATTTTTTAAGGTTATTATGATGAACCAGCTGTAAAGATATTTTTAGATATTGAATACTTTGTAATTCAAGAATAAACTATAGATATGTTATTCTCACTGAATTTAGATATTGAATAATTTGTAATTCAAGAATAAGCTATAGATTCGTCATTCTCAATGAATTCCCCATAAAAATTTATAGTAAGAATGAATTTAGATATTGAATACGTTTAATTCAAGAATATACCATAGATTTGTCATTCTCAACGAATTTCCTAGAAAAAAATTATAGTAAGTAATATTTATATTTTGTTGTAAATTTTATTTTATTTTTTATTTTATTAAGAGTATTATATTGACTAGGTTATAAAGATATTTTTGGATATTGAGTTATTATTTTTTTGTTGTTGTAAAAATAGAGAATTTGATGTGAGATATATGCATATATCTCACCATAATTCCGGATTATGTTATTGTGACATTCGTGGAACATTACTCTCTATTGTTAACATTAGTAAGTCCAAAGGGAGAAATAGTGAAATTAAATGTCATCATAAAAACAATAAAAATATTTAAATAGAATAACTATAATCTATATGGAAGAATTCCCAAATCCATTGGCCATCTCTTAACACCTAGAAAAAATAAATCATTCTATGAACAATGGTTATTAGGTAGTATACCTATAAATCTTTGGAAATGTGTGAAGTTACTACAACTAGACGTATCATATAACAAGCTCACAAGGCACATACCTCATGTCGGGCAACAATGCTTCAAGTTATAGTGAATGAAATTACTGTGAGATATTCCTTTTGTTTTTTGATGCATTTTGAATGACACATGGGAATTGTTTGCAATGTTGGTGGCAGATTTAGGTTTTGAACATTTTGGGGTTGAACATGAAATGTTTCTTCAACCATGGCCCATTTAGGTTTTTGTTTTAATAGGTCACAAAACATCTTGTAGCATGTAACATGCTTTTTTGAGAAGAGCAAAGATCTCTCCAGTTAAGAAAAGCACACTTCTAGGATCCCTTCTAAAGAAATCATCTCATTCTCAAGGTCATCATAAAAAGGATAAATTATTTAAACAAAATAATTAAGCACACTTCTATGATCCCTTCTAAAAAAATCATCTCATTCTCAACGTTATCATAAAAAAGATAAAATATTTTAACAAAATAATTATAATCTTGGTGGAAAAATCCCAATTATTGGGTAATATACATGTAACTCTAAGAAAATTTGTAAAGTTAATACAACTAGACAGGTCATATAACTCCCCAACATGACACACACCTCATGAGATTGGAGTCTCCATTGTAACAAATTAATTTAATTTATTACCTATTTTTACAGTCAACAATTTATATACATTGTAATAAATTAATTTAATTTATTACCTATTCTTACAGTCAACCATTTATATACCAAATAAAACCATATTTAACTAAACAACATCTAAATTACATAACATAACGAATCTCTCTTCATCTATATACTTTTTCCATATGCTACCAATTTACAGCCTAGCCTTTCCTTTACAATATTTATTACAATTTTCTAGTATATTAAATAATAAATTAACATCATGAAAATATCTAAACCTTCACTAGGCGACTGAGCTTACAATACCTGTACAAGATACTTGAGGCGAAACGGACAACTACATGTGTATTTCTTTTTAAAATCTAACGTGGCGTGTTATTTGAGTTTCGTTATACACAATGGCACGGAAAGGAGTTTGCTCCACTTTCTTCATCTGCAAAATCGTGTATGAAACAAGTGAGAGGGAGGCGTCCACCTTTTTCAGTTCTCTTTCGGTTCGCTTTGGCGATTCCAATACCAAGAGGGCAGGAAAACCAAAAGCATATTCCCTCCTCTTTCATTCTGGTAACAACGCCAGATCAGTGAGACCCCAACATCTGATCAAGAACCATAATCAACCCCATAAAAAAAGATAGGTCATAGCCAGACCGCACTATCAGATTGAATACATCTCCTCCCAGTGTTATCTCTGGTCTCACCTGCTTTGGCTTCACCTGCAAAATCACAAATATTTTTAGCACATTGTTTTATATTAAAGTCTCACAATTTTGGTGATAATTATTATATTGTAATAATTTCTGTCTCATTAAAAAAAGCTAGGCCAGCCTAATCTCAACCTGGTCTTAAATTTTTTTCTGGTGATAATCATGTCATTGTAAATGAATCTGTATTTTCCATCCCATTAAGAAAGCTAGCTCCGACGTAATCTCAACCTAATCTTAAAAAAAAAAACAGCTTTAAACACACCTCTGCAACCACGTTGCCAAAGCTGTCAAGAAAGGTGAAGGAACGCTTGGCATAACATCCTTCAATATGCAGGTATTCACAGTGCAACTTCGACTTCCTGTAGTTAGCCGAAGAAGCCACATACACCTTAGCTAATGTCTCTGATGGACATAGCAGAAAGGGCTTCCTTCTCACCGCAAAGAATGGTTTTTTGGTGGCCTGGAATTCTCCCAAGAATCCTTGCCATTCATTACACAGAGTCAGCCTCTGTTTCACATAAAATAATACAATTAATCGCCTTTTCATCTGTGGCAGAGATCTAATTCTTCTTCATTACAAAAAGAGCATCGATATTTTATATATATATACCTTGCGTCGCAGTGTGAGGAGAGCCATTCCTGCAGCGTCCATGAGAACGAAGCCGCTCCTGGAATCGGAGCCATAGTTGTCCACTCTGAAGACAAGGTTCCCGCTGGGATCGAAGACAGTGAAGCCGCTGCAGCTGAACATGAGAGATTTTTTCCAAACAGTTAGCACTGTGAGAGAGTCCTTGCAGTACAAATTATTGTTGATGACAACACGCTCTGCGAGCTTTGGGTCGTGTGGGTGAATCTTTACAAGCATTGTTTCTGGGAACATGAGCGACCGAGTCAGGCCGGGAATCGGCAGAACAGTAAAGAAATAATGCGAGGCGACTCGAACTCTGACGACTCCTCGTGCGGTCGATCCTCTTATATTGATCTCACGGCTCTGGCCATCTTCAGAGTCACCCCACCGCTTAAAATAAAAATAATAACCCTGCTGACGACTCCTCGTGCGGTCGATCCTCTTATATTGATCTCACGGCTCTGGCCATCTTCAGAGTCACCCCACCGCTTAAAATAAAAATAATAACCCTGATCACTTCATATTGATCAATCTTATCGTCTCACCTCCTCAGGCGAGAGTATATTGATATTTAAACGATTCCAAGGTTGGGGAACAATCCACGTGTGATTTGGACGGCTAATAAATTTTATAAATTGGCGGGGAAGTTATTAAAAATTGGGAAACTGTAAGGTTGGCTATCGTGCGGAATATGCCTAAGAGTGAGGTTGTAGCCGCAACCCAGATGTATCCACATTCCTGTAACATTAGATGTATGCATGTGGGGACAATTTAGTTTTGACGTGGTCATATTCTCTCATAAAGAATGCCGTGAATCCCTCGAGTCCCAGCGATGAGCTTGGTTGGTTGTTGACTCACATATGGGTGATTAATTATGAGTTTCTCTTTTTCTTTCAAGGGCTTTTTAGGGTTAACTTTATGAACCCTATCCGAATTCAGCCTTCTTTGATGTGATCTATATCTTGAATATGATACAATTTTTTTGTTTAAAAATCACACCCCAAATGTCTTATATTTATGAAGGCCATAGGTCATCAACGGAAATGAATTTTGATATTAAATTATTTCCTAACGATAATAATAACTAATTACTTAAGTATTTAAAAATATAAAAAATTATATAATTTATATTAATTATTTTAATATTTTTTTAGGTTTGGTCTAATTTATAGATGAAATGGTTTTATGATTTAATTATCTAAGTGTTTTAGGGATTTTTTATAGCACCAAATTTATTTATGCATTAAAAAATGTGATTTAACTCGTTAAAAATTACAATCTCACAAAAAATTGGATTATTGAAGTCATAGATTCTTAGCTCAAGTGATTTAGTGAACAATTTGTTTCCCGAATTGAGTGGGTTCAAGTCTCCATAAACCTGTTGTGGCTCTACATCTTCGTGTGAAAGGAAATGATGTGCAGAAGTGCGAACTCCTCCTCGAATAGTTTTAACTCCATTCTAATGCTAAAATTTTCTAGAATTTGGTCCTATAGGAACTTGGTAATGAGAGGTTGGGATCATTGAAAGTAAGGTGTAAGATGGTTGCACTTATGGGTGGGCATGATAACTAGGCGAGTGGCATCGATTGACTACTGATCATGGCAACCTCAAAGGATCATGAGGGAGCTCTCTCCCAGGTGGGTTGGTAGGCTTGTGAGGGTATACAGTCTCATGGTCTTCTATTGGTCCTTTGTTTATTTTATGGCATTGCCTTTCCTTTGAATAATTGATATGCTACCTTGTTTATGGGTTTTCTAGTATTTGTGGTTTTCTAAAAAAGGATAGAGGGTTGGCAATGTAAAATTATCTTGATAGTCAGGGCTCTATGTTAGTTGAGTTTAATCGTATAGGGGTCACATTTCATTTCTTAGTCCCTTCGTACGTTCTCAACTGTGGTAGAGAGAGTGCGTAGTTGGGGTGTTGTTGTTGGAAGGGTCTTTAATTATTAGAGAATAATAGCAAGGGGCATTATGCAAACCAAATGAGGGAGGAAGCATAATAACAATGTTTGGGAAAATATAACCTCTTTCTCTAAACATCCCAATCACTCCTATGACACTGGAGGTGCTTGATGGATGGAAAAACTTTACTACATCCAATGCTCAGAGGAAGCTCAAAGATAGATGTAAGAGTTGGAAAGGAAAAATAAATTGATGGAGACCCATATCTTTGGAGAGATAAAAATTTGAGTCTTTAACCCTGTCCATTCCCACACTCAAGAAAAAATATTTTCTATTACTAAGACCTATTGACTAATCAAGAACATAATGGCTAAAGCCGTTAAAAGGACACATGTAGCAAAACAAGATACCATATACAAATCAAAATTCTCTAATGTTAGTTTGAAGTTGAGGAAAGGCAAAATAAATTAAAAGAGAACTAATTCCTTGAAGAGGTGTAGGGTTAGGTCTTTGAGCATATCCATTTCCACACTGAAGAAAAAAAATGATAGCTAAGACTTATTGGTTGGTCAAGAACATATTGGCTCATGCCATTGAAAGGACATGTGTAGCAAAAGAATATACGCTACACATAATCGATATTTTTCAAGATTCAATGTGTAAAGGGGCCTTTGACGTTGGTTTCTCAATAACACTGCTAATAAAGGGAGAAGCAACTTAGTCACAAGATGATGGGATAAATAGCATCACATCTAACCCATCATTCTTGAAAATGATAACTAGTCCCCAAAACAAACATGGGAATGGAATGAAACTATAACGAAAGTTGAAGATAAACATACAGAAAAACTCACAACCACTCTTTACTTGATATCACGGTTTGAACTATGTTATTTTTTTACCTTAATTATTGAAGACTATAAATACATTTTAAAAATTTTGTAATTTTTTTTTAAAACTCACACTAATGATCTATAATTTATACTTTATAATTACAAACTAATGATGGATTTCCATTAAACCATAACCTACGAATAAATTAATATAGTGTTTAATATATATACAAAATTCAATTCCCAACCCTAAGACCAAGTGAAATAAATATTGATGCTAACATTTTATACCAATGAAAGTATCATAAAAAATTGTGGCCACATATATCGAATTTTTAAAAATTATGTAGTTACCTCCAGTCAAAAACGAATATAGGAATATTATTACTTCTATATTTTACGTTTTCGTGATGGATATTAAATAAATGTATGAATCCAAAGTATGCCTATGTAGACAAATTTCAATAACAAACAATTTTTTTTTTATGTATTTATTTTACAGCTTAAAACCAATGAAGTTCTCATGCTGCCAAATGAAAACTCAGTTTGGCTTTGACTTCACCCATGCAAACTCAGTTTGTTGATTACTTCATAAAGATAATAAAGAAGAATAATAAATATGTTTGCATTTTTTTCGATTTTACTCTATCGAGAAATTCAAGTTGGAATGACCACTTATGAGAAATATGGAAATTCTACCTGGTTATCTCATTTCAATAAAAATATAGTGATTAATGAGTTTGTTTTGAAATCCAAGTTTAAAATCCTTCAAATCTACATGGTTATCTCATTTCAATAAAAGTTCAGTGATTATTGAGTTTGTTTAAAAATCCAAGTTTAAAATCCTTCAAATGGATGTAAAAGAACATATATATTTTTATTAAAAATATTAAAAATATAAAAAATATTTTTAAATAAATTAAAATTAAAATTGAAATTGAAATTGTATAATATATATTTTTATTTGTATTGAGTTCGAGTAAATTTATTTTGAATGGATGTAAAAAATTAAATATATATATATATAGAATTTGATTAAAATTTGTATTTGGGTAGAGTTATTATTTAGGGTTGGGTATATCTTATATTCTTTATACTACTAGTTCTAAGGGTTATTACATTGTGTTAGGGACAACAGGGGTTGAAAGGGGGGCGCAGTTCCCGGGACAACCCGTCTGCTTGGGGGTCTTGTAAGGTTGGGCAGCCCCCTGCATAGGGTTTGAGGTAGCACCCCAATTTTTTTTATGTTCACCGAATGATGGTTGAGTAGACCCAAGGATGGCAGGAAAACCCACCCATGGTTTTGCACATGTTTTTGAGCATGATGGTTTTGCCCATGGTTTTATACACCTATTCAAGGGAACTATAGTTATGTTCTAATCCAGGGTTAATGGATTGGAGTTTATGAACGCTTTGGAATGTATATGATGTATTGTAACATTCAAAGGAATATAATGAGAAATTAGTATGGTTTTCCTACTTTTTGGTTATAGGAGAAAAATCTTTATGTATATGTCATGTTCTCATCATTGTACATTTTTTTGTTTCTTTAAGAATTCGTTTATATGTAATTTTTGCACAGGGTTAATACCTTCACTCATGAAGTTTACACCATCTTTCTCTTGTTGGTAATTCAAATATATGAATACTATTGATAGATTACTAAAGAGACCCCAAACTATATAAACCTTTTTGTTGTTTTGATAGCTATATACATGTTAAAATTAACTCTGCAAAAGACAATATTTACAAGGTGACATAAGACATAAATATTGAAAAAACTATCATGTGGATGACTTATTGAGGTTCAACCTTTGTTCTTCATTTATACGAGCCACCTCATCCATATCTAAGATACAGGTAATCAAGTGATTTATCTCGTTTTGAATTTAAAACATCATTTGACTTCAAAAGGCATCCAATTCATCATCCTGCTTGGTGATATTTTCCTGGAGAGAGAGAGAGAGAGAGAGAGAGAGATTCTCGTCTTGGAATTAAGTTGTGGATAACATTTAATATTTCATTTTTAGATTACAAACCATAAGTTGTACATGATGCCATCTATTTTTTGTTTCTGATGAGTATTATGTCTACGCCAACACAGTTTATATTCCCTGTGACATGGCTATTGACAGCCTAATCTAGATGTTTTTTCCACGTACTACTTCTTGTAGTTTCACCAAGTGTTGGATTATGCAATTTGTATGGAAAGAAGCAACACTTATTTATGAAGTTCCTAGTTTGCAACCAAGATTGTAACTTACCACCTTAGAACAATTCACATGATGTTGAGGTATGCTGGGGAATTGGCTGCATCATAGGGATATTTCTGAGTGCCAAGCACATCGATAGAATAGCCAAGATAACACCTCAAGAGGGCCCATCCTACTACTCCTGCTTGAGGGAACCAAACAAGAAGGGAGCCGAACCCAAAGAGGTAGCAATATCTAGGAGTATTGTCAATCCCCAACCCAAGAGAATTTCACAGGAAGAGCATGCTCTAGGTTGGAAGATATGCCTCTAATAGTCACCAACATGAGGTTTGAATTTACATATCTTCAGTAAGCCCCTTGAACCTGATTTAAAATCCAAAATAATTGATCATTACACCCTCCTACATTGAACTTGGATTAATTGTGAGAAGGGAGGGTCATGATTTCATTCCACTACATATGAGTTGCACTTGGAGGAAGATTTGAAATAAAATGGTTAGATATCATTCTCTTGCCATGAGAGTACAACATGAGAGTGAAGGAGAATGGTGTTTGATATAGAGGTGATGTACCCCAGGATGTATGCATGCGATTTGGTAGGACGAGAGTGACACCATTATATGGCACAAACTTTTTCATACTCCCAACCACTTGTGTGGCTTGATGATTTATGATTTGACAAGAAATTTGGGGATTACATATTATTTCATAGATTGCATGATTAATCTTAAGCAAGTTCATTTTCAAATCCATGAAATGTTGGTTTAATCCATGGAAGATTTCACTACCTATATGTTGCATTGAATTCTAATTGCCTAAATTGTTGATGGCAAGCGAGTCAATGCAATTTCCTAGTTCACTATTTTGTGGGATTTCTTCAAGTAATGTTGTGATTCTTCTTATTAGGATTTCAGGCAACTTTCCTTAGACAAGGTACCAATATAAATATGGTTGATGACAAGAAGAGAATCTCCCATTATGACTATGTTGGATATTCATCTATCTTTCATGATAAGGAGGACTTGTAGGAGACCATGCAATTCAACTTGGTTGTTTATCATGGAATCCAAACTCTAGGAATACATTGTGTTCAAATTGCAATCAGAGCTATGAAAAACCCCTCCCCCTTAACAAATAAAAGAAATTATAAATATTATTTTTTAAATAATCTAGTCGATGGTTCTTAACTCGAGTGGTTGATATGGTGGTTTTTCATGCCATCCACCCAGGTTCAAGTCTCTCGTGACATGTCCTGTCATAGTAAGGTTGAAAGGATAGGTGTCCTGTTGAAGTTTGGGATCCTCTCTCTAGTTTCCAGTGATCTCTGAATGTTTATGTCCTAGGATGAACTATGAGTTTTTGATATATGTGGCTTGCAAGCTATTGCATATATTTGGGGAGGTTGCTAGTTTCCCATGTCTAATTATTTTTTTTTAAATAAATTGAATTTAAAATTATAACATATTACTTAATTAATTATTTTTTATATTACTTGTGGAGGCATGAGCAAGAGGGGTTATTTTTCGCTCTAATGAAGAAAGAGAGATTTAGTATGCTTGGGGTCTAGGAACTTCAACCAACAACTAGGCTAGATATTTAGTGTCATGGGAAGGATTAGACTTAGAAATTTCATGGGAAATTCAACATCTATATGTATTTGGTGGATCGATGATTGTAGTCCAACCAGTGGTCAAGTTAAAAGATAACTCTGAGCATACCCAAATTCCCATTCTGCATAGGATAAGTCTCCAAATTTGTAACTTTGAAAGCGTGGAATTATTTCATGTTAGAAGTAGCCTCAATTTAGTAGCATATTCTTTAGCTAAGAAGGGTGTCACCTTAGAAGAAAGAGTGTTGATACTGGATGATGGAAGTCCAATTCAGAAGCCCTTACCATGACAAGAATTCTTTTATCTGAGGACACAGATGTAGTAGTCAAAACTATAAAATGAATTAAGGGATGGGACGTATATTGTTCTGTTTTCAAAACATACACAGACATATCTTATATATTATTACATCCTTATTTTTTTGGTATACCATTTCCTATGCAGAGGCCTAGATTTGTGTACTCAACTGAAGCACCCACGTACTCCAATATCTGTTAATGGATAGATACATGATTAACCCTTCCATTAAAAAATTCAACCGAAAACTTAGAATTAGAAACTTCACATTTGACACTTAGGAAACACGCTTGAGCTTGAAGACATTAATGGAGCAAGTTACAAATTGTAGATTGAGAATTATGGTTTTCGATTTCTATGTTAGGTGATTGCATGGAAAATAATGTGACATTGAAAGCGTAATGAGGATTTCTTATTCAGGAAAGGTAAGTTGTATGGTTATCAGAGGAGGAGGTATGATCCTACTATTACAGGGTTTCCCATCTAGTTTTCATTTGGTCTGGGAGAACCAGAGGATCATGTCATGTTCATCCTAATGGAGAATCACCACAACTCTATGGATGAGTAGGACAATGTCTATTTATCCCAATTGACAACTTCCATAGAGTTTATTATAAGTTGGTTTCTAGGTAGGGAGAAATGCTGCTACTAAGTTTCCCACCCATTTTTACTTGCGAAACCAAAAAATTAATTTAGTGGAGACTAGATTCAAAAGGTTATAGGTGGCAATGATTTTTTTGAAAACCAAGATGGGGAATTTGAACCTTCCTTCTAGATTAGAAGTAGCTAGGGAGAGTAATGAAGAAGATGAAGGATTTGGGGCATAATAGGAGACGACTTAAGATTCATAGATTGTGGCAACTAGTGAAGTGTCCTCTTCCTCTTTCCAATATTTGTAAAAGAATGAATTGAAGGCATCCTTGATCTTGGGGCGAACCATGAAGAGTAGTAATGTTTGCTAGTTTAGTTTATGTTTTGTAAATACATAGTAGTTTTGGAGCATTTTGGAGGTTATATGAGGATAGTTTGCTTAGAACAATTGTAAGTAGACTTAGCAGTATGAGAATCAATCTTTTTGGGATCTTCTTAAATACAAAAGAAAAAAATAGTGTTAAAGATGTAAAAAATTATGGTCTTCAAACTTAACTGCATTAATACAAAATCTATAATTTTTTTTAATATATATATTATTTTATTTTATATATATAAAATAAATTATATATCATAATTTTTATTTATTTTTATATTGCAAATTAATATTTTAAAAAAAAATCATATTCAATTCAACTATCATAAAATATATTTGACCCTTAAAATTGTTTTACATATATTTTTAATTTAATTTATTTTTGTAAATTCATTAATAAATATTAATAGGGAATATTTTTAATTCCTTTAAAAGGAAAAAAAAAATTCAAGAAATTGAATGAAAAATGCACCTCTCAAAGGCATATTACACTAACAAGAATAATAAGTACTCATGTCTTCTTCTCTATTTTCATTCATTACTTGTGGACGAAAAATATAATGCTTCTCTAGAGCAACATGATGTTAAATAGCATTTTACTGAGTTCTATCTTTTGAATGTAGTTTCTTAATTGCTTGATATGTTTTTAACCTATTATATATGATAAAAATTTACAAAAATAAATTTATTTTAACTTTACATTTATCAATCACAAAAAATGAAATCTTTTAGAATAAAAATAATTTTTAAATGAGAAACTCAAAAAAATATATAATATTAAGGGATTTGAGTTGTCTTACATATTAAAAATTAAAGGATTTGATTTGTCTTACCCATTAAAAATTAAAATAGATGTAAACTAAAACATCTTTTTCTATTTTAATTTTAAATAGGAATTTATTTAATTAATTTTGTTGAGTAAACATATGTTGACGTTTCTTTAGAAATTTCATTTCATTAAAGTTTAAAATATAAAGTGTAAGTTTAATAGTGAGAAATTATATGTTTAAAACAACATGAGGGAATTTTTAAATGTACTTTAGGCTAACGTGCCATTACTATATGGATGTAATGGGGACTTTTATTTGCGATAAATTACGTTGTTTGAAAATGGTCATTAATAAAGAAAAAAATTGCAATATGTAATTTGAATAAAGTATTAGTACTTTCACTTTTAATTTTCTATTAAATCATACATTTAGTTAACTTGGGAGGAAAATGTCATGAATTTTCATTCATTTAGGTATATTTCAAATTATATGTTTTTTATGTGAGAATAAAGGTAATGTTAATATTAATTTTAAAAAATTAATAAGGTTTAAGATCATGATCTCAACGATAAATATTTGGGGAAAAGGATTAAAAATTTAAAAATATGAATTAAAATTTTAATTTATTTTTTAGATTTACTTAAATTTTAAGTGTATAAATGTGAAATTTAATTATGCATTTAACAAATTCTTTATATATTTGAAATTTGAATAAACTTATAAGGAGATAAGTGAAAGATACAATAAACCATTTTTTATTTATTTTTTTTCCCTTTGAAAATTCATAACTTTTATTTTGTTATTTTCCTTAGGAGGCTCATTTTATACCTCAAAATTTCTCTATTTCTCATGTTCACTATGACATGGTTCCTGCTACCCCTTATAATACATGAGTGGTCAATTTGTGGTTTTCATCAAATGGTAAGATTTTGGGGTGACATACAAATATGCTAATGGATATAAGATATAACCCCTTATTTTTTCTTAAGATGATGAATGGATCGTCTTGCTTTGTCATGTTGTCACATGGGATGTTACACATTGATTCATTAGCTAGTGCATATTTCTCTTCATAATTTCACTTGATGCTTGGATGTCATATATTTTGGTGCTATGATATCATTGGATGGACCATCTACCGATAAACTTCTCTTCCTATTGCATTATTTCTCTTGATGGATCAACTTGCTTAATGGTGGTGCTAGGTCTTCAGGGTATAATTTTTTCATGTTTATGTATGATGTAGTATGATGAGGTATTGTGGAGGAGAACCCTAGTATTTGGAATTTATATTATGTTCTTATGATGGTTCTTAATAAAATAGAAATTCAATTCATGGAACACCTACCTTCTTACCATGAAGATCACATGCATGTTTCTTAACGTTGGTAATGGAATTCCCTTAAAATTTTGGTTGAATTAGGCATGGTTTTGGCATTTATATTTGAGGAGTGCTCCACTTTTTCCATGATTGGATTTATGATACATACACTTTATAAATTTTGTGAAGGTTGCATCCTTAGAAATTATGGCTATGCCTTGCAAATCATGACAAGTTCCTTGAGAGTTATAGAGGTCATTACTAGGACATTGTGAACCATGTATCAATATTTGTGACATTTTCTAAGTAATTTTGATGTTTCCTTGTGTGTTGTGATATATGATTACCCTCATTATTACGACAAGAATTTTGGAACTCCTGAGAGATACAACTTTAATTATTAACTTGGATTTCATACAAAATTAAGAGGTATAAATAATATATGTACAATAGGAAATATATATTCTACTTAGGTTGATATGATGCAGTGAAGAGAGGTTAAGATGCACAAACACCACTTGCTACAAGAAATGCTTGGAAAATTCAATGAACAATAAATAGATCTATTCTAATTTAAAGGAAAGGAAACAATTGAAATAGACCCTATTCTATTGCAGAAAATTAAATGATAGTAAACCCTAATCTAATTGCAGGAATGTAAATGAAAAAATGTAATTCTACTTTGGTTTGCTGAAAGTAAATCTATGTTATTGCAGGAAAGGAAATGACTGAAGTAAACCTTATTATTCTTGCAAGAAGGTAAAGTAAATACTTCAAGAATGTTGAAGGAAGATCAATACTGCTTTATGGTGCATGACAAATCAGAAACATAGAAAACAACAAACCCTAATTGCAGGAAGGAAACTACAACTATTAAGAAAAATTTCTTAAGGGGTCTTTGAACCTCTAAACTCCATCTTCAAGGTATAATGGTCGTTGTTAAATTCTAAGGGATGATGGGCAAGCTCCTAGTGAAATTTTGGAGGTGTTCTCATGCAATCTGCATATTGCTACAAGATGTCCTATTTTGCTATAGGAAACATCTCAGAGAAACTTTATGAAGTTTAGAAGTGGGTTGAAGGGTGGAAAATGTGGTTGAAGGTTTTGGAAGAGAAAATAGGTCCTTACCAAGCTCAGGCACACTCAGCGTCAACTTATGTAGGGACAAAACATGGATGGGGGTTTTCTATAGCTTGGCTAGACAAATTTTAGCTCTCTAGCAGTTTGCAGAGATGTAAAGGAACATGTGAAAAGGTGATGACGTGAGTGATCCAAATGCATGAAAAAAATACTAGTTTAACCTATGAAACAATGCCATATAGCTACAAGCAAAGTGCAGGATTAACTGATAAAAGAAATATGTATAAACAACCATCAAACCACCAATTGTAGGAAGTAAAAAGTGGAATTGGTGATTTGAATTTAGAATGAAAACTACTATTGCATGAAGAAAATTGTTGTTGTGATTATTAGAATGAGGTACGTAACCAAGCTTTAGTAAGTAGCTCACTTATAAACCCTAGAAAGACAATACTTTTCTAAAAAATAAGGCTAGCAGGAAATCACTACACTAAATGCATGGAAAGGAAATGTACAATAAAGGGAATTGATCACATGGGTTGGGCCCTAACACAAGGAGACTCGGGTCCCTCATAAAAAAATCACAGTGAGAACAAAGATATACTTTTTATTAATCTTCAAAAGCATTCATACATGAAACATGATAACTGAAATAATAGGTAGGATCCTTTCTCTGATAATGACTATCTTTCTCTTAGAATTTGAGTCTCCTACTAGGCTACTGAGGCCCTTTATTTATATAAAAAAAAAAAAAAACTTTAGGGAAAACCTCCTTCAAGGAAGGACTGCTTCCCTCCAAAATCCCTAAAAATGTTGACATAGTCCCCTAGTGTTCTCACGACCATAGGGAACTAGTAAATGTCCATGATGAAGTCAAGTTATGATTAGCCTGTAGCAAGGAACAAGCCCTCATAATCATCTCCTATGGGTCTCCTATGTGATCTACACAATAAATCTTCAATATCTTTCACATTTAATGTATTAGGTAGACATGATATAGCAAATATCTCTTGACCTTCCTATGAACATATTAAAGCTTGAAAAAGACATTATCAAATGTAAAAGTAAAGGTTAATTATGCAACAGGATGGTCAAATGGGCCTTACTAACTATACCTATTTGGGAGGCCCATCAATATATATTTTGAATCATTAATACACATTGATTCACTAGCTAGTGCTTATTTCTCTTCATAATTACACTTGATGCTTGGATGCCATACATTTTGGTGCTATGATATCAGTGGATGACCCATCTATTGATAGTCTTCTCTTCATATTGCATTTTTTCTCTTAATGGATCAACTTGCTTAATGATGGTGCTAGGTCCTTACTTCAGGGTATATTTTTTGCATTTTTATGGATGGTCTAGTATGATAAGATAATATGGAGGAGAACCTTAGTATTTGGAATTTCTATTGTGTTATTAGGATGGTTCTTAATAAAAGAGAAATTGACTTCATGGAACACCTACCTTCTTACCATGACGATCACATGCATGTTTCTTAATGTTGGTAATGGAGTTCCCTTAAAATTTTGGGTGAATTAGGCATGGTTTTTGCATTTATATTTAAGGAGTGCTCTGCTTTTTTCCTGATTGGATTTATGATACATACACTTTATATATTTTGTGAAGGTTGTGTCCTTAGTATTTATTACTATGCCTTGAGAATCATCATAAGTTCCTTGAGAGTTATAGAGGTCATTACTAGGACATTGTAAGCCATAGATTAACATTTGTGACATTTTATAGGGAATTTTGATGTTTCCTAATGTGTTGTGATATATGATAACCCTCAATATTACAACAAGAATTGTAGAACTCATGAGAGATACAAAATTAATTATTAACCTATGTTTCATACAAATTTAAGAGATATAAATAATATATGTACAATAGGAAATATATTCTACTTAGGTTGATCTGATGTAGTGAAGAGAGGTTAAGATGCACAAATACCCCTTGCTATAGGAAATTCTTGGAAAATTCAACAAACAATAAATATATCTATTTTAACTTGAAGGAAAGGAGACAATTTATATAGACCCTATTCTATTGGAGAAAATTAAATGTTACTAAACCCTAATCTAATTGCAAGAATGTAAATGAAAAATGTAATTCTACTTTGTTTTGCAGAAAGTAAATCTATGTTATTATAGGAAAGGAAATGACTAAATTAAACTCTATTCTACTTGCAAGAAGGTAAAGTAAATACTTCAAGAATGTTGAAGGAAAATCAATCCTACATTATGGTGCATGAAAAATCAAAGACATAAAAAACAACAAACCCTAATTGCAGGAATGAAACTACAACTATTAAGAAAATGTTCCTAAGGTATCTATGAACCTCTAAACACCACATTCAAGGTCTAATGGTCATTTTTAAATTCTAAGTGATGATGGGCAAGATTTTGGTGCAATTTTGGAGGTGTTCTCATGCAATATTCATATTTCTAAAAGATGTCATGTTTTAGTACATGAAACATATGAGAGAAAATTTATGAAGTTTAGAAGTGGTTTGAAGGGTGGAAAATGTGGTTGAATGTTTTGTAAGGGAAAATAGGTCCTTACCAAGCTCAGGCACACTCAATGTTAGCTTATGTAGGAACAAAACAATTCTAGGGATTTTCTGTAACTCGGTTAGGCAAATTTTAGCTCACTGGCAATTTGTAGAGATGTAAAGAAGCATGTGAAAAGGTGATGACGTGAGTTATCTAAATGCATGAAAACATTACTAATTTAACCTATGAAACAATTCCATCTATCTATAAGAAAAGTTCATGATTAATTGATAAAAGTAAGATGTATAAACATCTATCAAACCACCAATTGGAGGAAGTAAAAAGTGGAAATGATGAGTTGAATTTAGAATGAAAACTACTATTGCATGAAGAAAATTGTTGTTGTGCTTATTAGAATGAGGTACCTAACCAAAATTTAGTAAGTATCTCACTTATAAACCCTACAAATACAATAACTTTCTCAAAAATAAGACTTGCAGAAAATCACCACACTAAATGCATGGAAAGGAAATGTACAAGAAAGGGTCTTGAACACCTATAGCAAGGAGCAAGCCCTAATAATCCTCTCTAGTTGGCATCCTATGTGATATACACAATAAATCCTCAATATCTTTCACATTTAATGTATTAGGCACACATGATATAGAAAATATCTCTTGACCTTCCTATGAACACATTAAAGTTTGAAAAAGACATTATCAAATGCAAAAGGAAAGGTTAATTATGCCACAAGATGGTCAGATGGTCCTTACTAATTATACCTATTTCGGAGGCCCATCAATATATATTTGGAATGATTAATATGCATGGGGCATTGTCAATGGCCTAAACCTCCTTTAAGGAAGGAATGCTTCCCTCCAAAATCCCTAAAAATGTTGATATGGTTCCCTAGTGTTCTCACAACCATAGGGAACTAGTAAATGACCATGAGGAAGTTGAGTTATGATTAGCCTGTAGCAAGGAACCCTCATAATCCTCTCTTGTTGGTCTCCTACGTGCTCTACACAATAAATCTTCAATATCTTGCACATTTAATGTATTAGATAGACATGATATAGCAAATATCTCTTGACCTTCCTATGAAGAAATTAAAGTTTGAAAAAGACATTATGAAATGTAAAAGTAAAGGTTAATTATGCCACAGGATGGTCAGATGGGCCTTACTAACTATACCTATTTGAGACGCCCATCAATATATATTTTGAATCATTAATACACATTGATTCACTAGCTAGTGCTTATTTCTCTTCATAATTACACTTGATGCTTGGATGCCATACATTTTGGTGCTATGATATCAGTGGATGACCCATCTACTAACAATCTTCTCTTCATATTGCATTATTTCTCTTGATGGATTAACTTGCTTAATGATGGTGCTAGGTCCTTGCTTCAGGGTATATTTTTTGCATTTTTATGTATGGTCTAGTATGATAAGAGAATATGGAGGAGAACCCTAGTATTTGGAATTTCTATTGTGTTCTTAGGATGGTTCTTAATAAAATAGAAATTGACTTCTTGGAACACCTACCTTCTTACCATGAATATCACATGAATGTTTCTTAATGTTGGTAATGGAGTTCCCCTTAAAATTTTGGGTGAATTAGGCATGGTTTTTGCATTTATATTTAAGGAATGCTCCACTTTTTCCATGATTGGATTTATGATACATACACTTTATAGATTTTGTGAAGGTTGGGTCCTTAGGGTTTATTACTATGGCTTGAGAATCATGAATAAGTTCCTTGAGAGTTATAGAGGTAATTACTAGGACATTGCAAGCCATGCATCATGATTTGTGACATTTTCTAGGGAATTTTGATGTTTCCTCATGTGTTGTGATATATGATTACTGCCAATATTACAACAAGAATTGTAGAACTCCTAAGAGATACAAATTTAATTATTAACGTGGGTTTCATACAAATTTAAGAGATGTAAATAATATATGTACAATAGGAAATATATTCTACTTAGGTTGATATGATGCAATGAAGAGAGGTTAAGATTCACAAATACCACTTGCTATAGGAAATTCTTGGAAAATCCAATGAACAATAAATATATCTATTTTAATTTGAAGGAAATGAGACAATTTAAACAAATCCTATTCTATTGCAGAAAATTAAATGTTACTAAACCATAATCTAATCGTAAGAATGCAAATGAAAAATGTAATTCTACTCTGTTTTGCGTAAATTAAATCTATGGTATTATAGGAAAGGAAATGAATAAATTAAACCCTATTCTACTTCCAATAAGGTAAAGTAAATACTTCGAGAATGTTGAAGGAAAATCAATCCTACGTTATGGTGCATGAAAAATCAAAGACATGAAAAACAACAAACCCTAATTGCAGGAATGAAACTACAACTATTAAGAAAATGTTCCTAAGGTATCTATGAACCTCTAAACACCACATTCAAGGTCTAATGGTCATTTTTAAATTCTAAGTGATGATGGGCAAGATTTTGGTGCAATTTTGGAGGTGTTCTCATGCAATATTCATATTTCTAAAAGATGTCATGTTTTAGTACATGAAACATATGAGAGAAAATTTATGAAGTTTAGAAGTGGTTTGAAGGGTGGAAAATGTGGTTGAATGTTTTGTAAGGGAAAATAGGTCCTTACCAAGCTCAGGCACACTCAATGTTAGCTTATGTAGGAACAAAACAAGACTAGGGATTTTCTGTAACTCGGTTAGGCAAATTTTAGCTCACTGGAAATTTGTAGAGATGTAAAGAAGCATATGAAAAGGTGATGATGTGAGTTATCTAAATGCATGAAAGCAATACTAATTTAACCTATGAAACAATTCCATCTATCTATAAGAAAAGTGCATGATTAATTGATAAAAGTAAGATGTATAAACATCTATCAAACCACCAATTGGAGGAAGTAAAAAGTTGAAATGATGAGTTGAATTTAGAATGAAAACTACTATTGCATGAAGAAAATTGTTGTTGTGCTTATTAGAATGATGTACCTAACCAAAATTTAGTAAGTATCTCACTTATAAACCATACAAATACAATAACTTTCTCAAAATTAAGACTTGCAGAAAATCACCACACTAAATGCATGGAAAGGAAATGTACAAGAAAGGGTCTTGAACACCTATAGCAAGGAACAAGCCCTAACAATCCTCTCTAGTTGGCATCCTACGTGATATACACAATAAATCCTCAATATCTTTCACATTTAATGTATTAGGCACACATGATATAGAAAATATCTCTTGACCTTCCTATGAACACATTAAAGTTTGAAAAAGACATTATCAAATGCAAAAGGAAAGGTTAATTATGCCACAAGATGGTCAGATGGTCCTTACTAATTATACCTATTTCGGAGGACCATCAATATATATTTGGAACGATTAATATGCATGGGGCACTGTCACTGGCCTATCTTAGGTTTCTTGCATGGTGATATTTCTTCATTCAATGGATATAAGCTTTTTATCACATGATTTAGGTGATGTTAGCTTATGGATGAGGATTGATGACATTATAGTTCTTGATAAGAATTACTTAGGCTTTTATTGGTCTATTACGGTCACATTTTCATGGGGAACTCTACTCTCTCATGATTCAATAGGTTTACATTCTATGGATAGAGGGGTGAACCCATTCTCTATCACATAGTTAGACTCCATTACTAGAGTTCTTTTCTTCTTCGGTGATTAGATTGCACTTGATGATAGACATATGCTTCATTCTAGTAGAGTGTTCCCATATTTTCACACACTAGAGGAATTTCACACATTTTGAGGCCATTCTAACATTGGGGAGGGGCCATCCCATGCATTTGGTGAATAATGATCTTTGTATTAACTTATACCATGGTTTATGGTGTTAATTCTATTCTAAGTCAACCTCCTATTATGAGATATGCTTCATTTGCATTAAATATATGGATGCTCATTACAGTACAATGCCACACATTCCACTTGGAGGCTTTGTTGCACATATTTTAAGGGTGATTATTATTTGGAGCTTAATATTTGATGTGTTATGGCCTACTTGTGTTGGTCAATCCATTATTGAGGCCTTATTCATACTATTTCCATGATGATGGTGAGTAATTCCACTTGAGGAAGCTACATTCAATATATTATCATGCTATATACTACCATTTCTTCTACCTTGAGATGATGGCATACAATCACATACAAATTTTATTATTCACTCTTTATGAGATGACCTAGCCTTGGAGACCACATGTGTTGCTAGAGTTGGTTATATGAGTCTAGTTATGGATTCATTTGATTTGTCCACATGAGGAGATAAATTTGTACACATTTCATGCTATATTGATTGATAATGTTCTGCCATATTGACGTGTTTTTCACATGTGGGAATCTTATCTAAAAGTGTAAACCTATGGAAATAAAGCTATTCCTTAATTTGGAGGTTGTTAGATGGTGAACACCTCATCTAGAGGAGGTTTATTTCTTTCTAGCTCTATTTTTTGAGGTGGTTTCTAGCTAACACCATTATTCTATTATTTCTTGATTTGTCTACTGGAATTATTTACTTGAATTCCTTGTTGTATTATTTTCTTTAAATATTTTGTTGTAACATTTTAGTGGAAATTGTGGTTCTTTACAACTCATTGCTACTTGTACGTAGCAAGTTGTTAATGGGGTTATTTTATTGTTATTCCATTTAAACTAATGGAGCTAGGAAAATAAATACTTATTTATTGTAAATGGAGATAGAGTTGAAACTTAAATAATGGATTATTCTCTCCATTTGCAAGGTGTGACTAAAACATTTCCAACTCTTTGGAATAAAATTACTTTATCTTTTTTGAGCTTTGTGAATATATGTAAAACCTTGTTAAAATGTGTCAAATATTCTTAGTGTATATTAGTGAGGTTTTTTGTTGCAAGTTTGGATTTTCAAATTTTAATTGGGTGCCATGGAGGAGTAATGTTGCTACATTGGAAGAGATAAATTCTCTTTGTTACATAGTTTTAAAGAGAAAGAAACTTTCCCTATATTTCCTAGTGAATGAAAGCATAGGTTTATCTCTTTTTAGAAAATAACACTCTCAAATTGATTTGGAAGTGGTGTGCTTATTGAAGATCCTTCACTTCGTAAAATTTGTGATATTTGGATTGCAAAATATAGGTCATTTGGATCTTCTAGTTACAACTAAATTCCTATTTATATGTGATTAATTATCCGTTAAGGTTACATGCATAACCCCATAGCCCAAATAAAATAATGAACTAATATTCCATTCATCCACCACCATAAAAAATAAAAAATCTCCAGAATCACTTCTTTTTCCTAAGCTCATTTTCCCCCATGTTATCTATAGCACATTGATCTTCGTTAGCCATAAGGACTATTCCCTAGGCTAGATTTTATGTTATCTAATTAGAGAAAGGAAGGTTTATTGTGGTGAAAATGAGTAACTTGTCTAAATTCCCATTGATGCTTAGAAAATTCTCACCAAGTGAGTACTTCTAAGGTAACAATTACATATTGAATTTGACTACCTTCTTTGATCATTCACCATAGTCTAAACAAGGGGTATTTCTAAGGAAGAACAAGGATTTGAACAAATTTTAATGCACTTCACAACATATCTCACCATTCCTTCATGAAACCATCTAGAACTAAGATATAAGTTTTCAAATAATTTCACAAGTTTTATTATTTAGAGTTGATTGAATAAAATTAACTACCAAAAACTAAATACAAACTCAAACCATAATTTGAAATATGTTTTGGATTTTACTATCTACAAATGATTTAATCTTATGTTAATATTTCATTTCTAAATTCTAACATTATAAAGAATATTATCCTTCCTTTTATAATTTATGAAATGTATACCCATGGTAGAATAGATATTCCCTGGATATAAAGGAATATTAAGTATCTCATACTTTTTAGAAAAATACAAAACATGAAGGATAATGTACTTGGTGAAAGATGTCCCATGTAAAAACTAGTGCATAATTCATGTGATTAGTTAAATGTATCATAACTTCACATAAAAATCCATTTTTTTAAAACTTATTTCTAAAATAACAAGTTAATGATCACCTCTTGGGATAATAAAGATTACAATATTCCTAGGAAATATATCAAAAGACTTTTATTCGTGCCTAATAGGTTTCAAAAAATTACATAGATCTAATTAAAATAAAAAGGAGATGTTAGGTAAATAGAAAAAAAAACATTTGGACATTTACGGTTACTTATCTATGTTAAAAGGTTAATATTTCAACCTATTGCAATAGCTTCTTGCTAATGAAAATAACAAACATCTCTTTCTTCCGTAGATAAGCTACCACCATTCTAGCTAGTTTGTGTCTTATGATTTTTTTCTATATGATTCATTAAGATATGTTGTGATTTCACCACATTACTAAGATATCTATTATATTTCTCTATGTGTGCACTTCTTTACTTTTCCTAATTTCCATTTCATTCGTTGTACAACCCACATGATACAAATAGGTCTTATTGATAAGATAAAATATAGGGAACCACTTGCATTTACATTGATTTTCATAATCTAATAAAAAATGTCTTAAAGATAGTTACCTCACCCTATTCATTGACTTGATCATTGATGAATGTGCCAAAAATGGGATATTTTCATTTGTGGACATTATTTTTATGGCTATAATCCAATTGAAATATGTCTAAAAAATTAGCATAAAATTGTGTTTATTTGTCTCTGGGACACTTTTGATATAGGAAAATGTCATTTGATCTTAAAAAAAAAAATGCTAGAGTCAAATTTACATATCTGATATTGTATATGCTCATGACATTAAATATGTTAAATTGAATCCTTCCGAGATGATTTTTATCATCTTCATTTAGTGTACAAAATATCTTGGTAATATAAAATTTGGTTTAATACTCACACATTCATCTTTTGTGTCATGTTAAGGCGATTGCTTAGTTTCATTATTTCCAAGTACATGACGATGGTTGATCCATTCCAGGTTGAGGTAATAGTTTAGTTTCCTCCCCTATGCATAATTCACTAACTTTAATGACTACAAGGAAAACAAAGACATTTTGTGATGATTTATTTCGAATTATGTAGAAATAATAAAAGGTTTCACGTGAATTTTAGAAGTGGAGTCCCCTTTATGTGGAATGATAAAGAACCATGGTCATTTGAAATCTTAAAAAGGCTATATGGTTTACCTTACTACCAAGTCCACCAAACTACAACAAATGCCTCCTATTATATCTTATGTCATCTAAATCAACCACTAGTATGGTTATGATTCAAGAGGATGAATAAAATAAGGAGAATGTGGTTTATTTTCTTGGAGAAGTGTTCATTGGATCCAAATCATGTTATTCTCGTTTAGAGAAGTTGGTCTTGGCAGTAGTCCATGTTATTTAAAAACATGATAGTGTATAATGTTTTTGATGAATGATATTGGCCGTAGAGACTATTCTAATGCAACATAGCTTCATTCGATAAATGTGGATTTTCATTCTGAAATATCTTTTACGTAGAACTGTAATCTTCCAAATTGAAGAAGTCCTTAACTTTTGTTGATCTAATGTTAAAGTTTACTAATGACAAGAAGGAACATTTTGAAATTGAACCATTGTATAATGACATTTATTCCTTATCTCTTTTAAAAGACCTTGGTATACAAAATTACCACATCGTTAGCAATAGAAAAAAATTTAAAGATGTAAATTTATCTTAAAATTTATAAACCTTTGACAAATTTTACTAGTCCTTTATATACAAACTGTAAAATGTTTTGTAATACTTTTGTAAAAGTATTCAAATTTCTATAACCTTGTATAGTTTTTATGAAAATTTGGTGATTTTTGAGATAAAATAATTTTATCTTATAAAATTTGGGTGAAACAATTTTATAAAAATTGGAAATTAGTGAATATTTTTTTGTTGAAAAAAGCATGGAAAAATAGTCCATTTGTGAATATTAGCTCCTGAAATTTCCTTTGTTTTGTATGCTTATGTTTTTTCAAATAAATGTGTGATAATTTTCCTTAAAAAAATATTATTCATGATAGCAATTTGAAGAGAATATTGACACTATTAAAGCTTTGAATTAATGATTCAATATATATCTTAGCTTATTATTTGAAATTTGAAATACTTTATAAGTGAGAAAAAGGTTAAAAAGTGGAAGATATGATTTGTCTATACATGAATTTTTATACCTAAAAATTCAATGTCACAGTTTCCCATCCATGAAATCTCTAGCCTTGATTTATACATCAATACCAATATAAGTTCCTCCTCTTCTTTGTATTGGCAATGGTAAGTTCCTCCTCTTCTTTGTATTTGCAATGGTAAATTGGTAACTAGAATATGAAATCATCTACACAAAGAGGGATGCATTACACTAAACTACAACTACAATCCATTGGTTTAATATAATAGTTTGCAAACCATATGGAGAATATTAATTGGAATTTAAATTAAGATGGTGAAATTAAAAATGTTAATCCAAACCACTCAAGTTTCCCCAATGAAATTGATACTAATATATTTTATTTTTAGAGAAACTATAAATTAACTTCTACAAAACTTTAACTCTTATCATATTCATATTTTTCCATCATTATCTCCTTCATATAATTCCTTAATGTCATGTTACCTATGAAACTATTTTAGCTCGATTTGTAGATTTTATTGCACTTAATTAGTCAATCCTTCTTACTGCTAAAACCCTTTATTGCACTTCCAAATCCTCCACAATTGTCTCCCTTAATATATAAGTGTAATATGTAGCATTGCTACTTAGCACCTACCTCATATGAAAAAAGTTATATATATATATATATATATATATATATATATATATATATATATATATATAAACATACTTTAATATAATATTAAAAATAAAATAAAATAAATTCCCAAGGAAATATCATAATTTCCATTAATATATAGTGAAAATTACATGTTGTAGATACTCGTATTATAAAAAAAATATTGGTCGTTTATCCTCTCAATAATCAGTGGTATAAAAAGTTCAAAAAATAATTATCCAATAGCATTTAAGTATCTGTCCATTTATGTCTAGTAATATACAGTGATTATCGTCGAAAACAAAATTGTCTTGCGCATAAGCGGATAATTGCCATAAAATGTGCATATGTAAAGGTTCCAAAAATACAAAATAGAAGCATAAATATGTCAATCAAGAGATGCATCTACCTGTGGTGTACAACAAAAGGGCGATGATAATATTAATAATGATCTAGACCATTTTTTTCAGTTATCTGCCAAGTCCCATGTGCTTGTTGTGTGCCTTCTTTGGATTTCTAATCAACAAGTGTGTTTCTTTCCCTGTAAAAGTGATGCCTATATATATATATATATTATATATATATATATATATATATATATATATATAATAAACTATTTTTCTAACATGATAATATCATCCAAAATATTCCTGAGTGTGTACACATGACATTTAGTGATGCAGGAGCATCAAGCCCGTTTTCATTTGTAAATCTGGAATAAAGAGGGGGTGTGATAATTTTGAATATTTTGTTGTTTTAGGAAGTGAATTTATGTAAATATTCTTTTATTTAAATAAAAGGATATGGGAGAACTAGTTTAGGAGAAAAGATGGGATAGAATTTCTATGTTTTTTCTAGTTAAAATCAGGATAAGAGTGGGAAAAAGCTTCAAGCTTTTTATCATTGTGTAAAAAAGGAAAAAGCCTGCTTTTCTAGGAGATAAGATCTCATCTTTTCCTTATGTATGTATCATTTAATTATAAATAAAGTGGCAGAAAGCTCTCAGCTGATCAGGGGGGAGAGAGGAGCGATGCTAGAATAATTGTTATGAAATTTCCTCTCGCCATTTGGTAAAATTCAGTGGTATTTTGTTCAATTATATGCACACGTCCAATAGTAATTGACTGTGTAATGAAGGGAGTTAAATTGCCTCTTATTGGCGGGTTTTGATGTTTTATTACTGTGGTAACTTCCCCTGAGATGTGTTTACTTTGTTAAACAATTTATATCAGTTTCGTTATTATGTTGCCAACATTCTAATCTATTTCGTCACAATCAAATGGGAAGACTCTGTTTTGCGTAGAGTCATGGTGATATTAAAGGAAGCGGTGGAGGTAATATATGATGGCACCTGCGTGTTAAGATCAGTGGGCGACCGTTTGCAGGCATAACATATATAAAACAGGGTAGGAATATCTTGTAAGATGTGTGCAATTGAATTGTAAGTAGTAAATAAGGATTACTGCATGTAATGTATATTTAAAGCTGTGTAATAATGCCCAGGCGGGGATTCTCCAGTGTTTGAATCCGTGTATGCGCAATTATCCTCTTTGTTTTCCCTTTATATAATCCATGGTAAGGTGCGTATAAACTAGGAAGCTGTGCGTCGATTAACCTAATGTGTGTATTGTTGTGCGCACCCCATATACCACCATGGATTACATTGCTGCGCCATCATGTGCGATGGGAGTTCTGGAACTGAATGTCATAGAGGTTAGCGCGAGGTTGTTTTTTTCCGAAGAAGTCAACACTTGTTAGTGAGCTTTGGAGCTCCATCGATTGTGAATAGAATGGAAGATTGTGAATCGAATGGAGTTCGTAAACATACAGATAGGAGGAATTTGCCGGACATTGAGTTCTGATTTGGTTGATAATTAAAATGCATGCATATATGAACAGTGTTTGAAGATCCTGGTGATTGCAGGGCAAAGTGGGGTTGTCCCTACATCAAGTGGTATCAGAGCGGGAACAGTTTTCTTTGAAGGTTCAAGTGTTTTTTTTTTTTTTTGTTAATTGCATGTGATGATTTTTGGGACTGATAAGTATTGATCTACAGGAATAGTGAAGAAATCTCAGTGGGAAGAAGGAGAAGTGAATGTGGCAGAACCTGAAGATTCAACAGAGGTTGAATAAAGTTGCAGATGGGAGAAGCCTACAGGAGCAGTAGAGGATGCTCAAAAGGTTCCAACAGAGGACCAATGGTTACCAAAAGACCAGATCCGGAGGGAAGGATTGGTGAGGTAAGTGGCAGCAAGAGAGCTTGCTGTGGCAGAGGCTTCATGCAACTCATGGCGAAGGAGATGACTACTAAAAGTCATAAAGGAGAAAGCAGAGGTTCAAAAAGAAGCCACAGAGATGAGATGACTACAGGAGTTTGAGAAAGAAAGATTGAAGAAATAAAGGCACAGTTACAGGCACTGGAAGAACGGCTGCAGGAGCAGGAAAAGCAGAAAGGAAAATGGATCTTTCCACTGAAGGGAAAGAGAGTGATTTGGCGAAAATTGCAGAGGAGGTTGAGGCAAATTCTGATTGCCTTGGTGAGAAAGAGACTTAGAATTCTTGTGCCAGAGATGAAATTTGAAAATCCCACATGCAGATTGGTTCAAAGGAAACTGTTGAAGGAAGCAGTGAGGACTAAAAAGACTTGCAGTTTAAAAACTGATGAGTTCTGTATGTTTGCAAGTGATGTGATTACAGGTGTTGAGGAGTATGTGCCATCTTATGAAATTGTTACAGCACAAGAGGAAGTTCTTGTGGAAGCGAATCAGTTTGAAGCACAAATAAAGGAAGTAATAGTTGATACTGAAAGTTTATGTATGAATGCAGGTGATGATGAGGTGCTTCAGCGATGCTACCGAGAGATTGCATTGTTAGAATATTGGTTGGAGAAGCCATAGTATGATAAGCAGATTGCAGAAGAAAGAGGCCAGTGCAGTGAACAAGAGGGAAAAGTGGCAGATGAAGTTACAGATGAAATTGCAGGTGATGAGCCAAAGCATGTTGCAAAGGGACAGGAAGTTTGGGAGGTAGCAACATCTATGGCGACAACAGTAGCAACATCTATGGCGACAGCAGCAACAACATCCATAGTGACAGCTCAAACAACAGTGATAGCAGTAGAAGAGGCACTGAAGCCTTATGATTTTTATTCTAACAATTGTTTTGTGAGTACAGGTCTTACTGAAGAAACTGGAGAAAGTTTGCTAGACAAAGAAATTAAAATGATGAGGCGGATAATGATGAAGGAATTCCGGAAGAGGCCAACAACAATAAAGCAAAGGAGAAGCAGCAAGAGCAAGACAACAGAAGATTACAAGAGTGCAGCCAGTGGAGCTATGCAGCATAAAGTGTGGAAAACTGGAGGAAGACAATGGAAAATAGCACATGATGACTTGCAGAACAAAGTGTGGGATCCAGGCATACACAGATCTGAACACATGATCAGGGGATCATGATTAATTTTAAGGTTGGGTGTATGATGCAGGAGCATCAAGCCCGTTTTCATTTGTAAATCTGGGATAAAGAGGGGGTGTGATAATTTTGAATATTTTGTTATTTTTTAATAAAATAGGGAGTGTTTTTAGGCATAAAAGAAATAGATGTGGATAAGGAAGGCTTTTCTATTTTAGAACAGGGAAAAAGATGGGAAAAAGCCTCAAGATGCTTTGCATGTAAACTCTTAGAGCTTTTAGTTGGGTGATTCTAGATCATGGTTAGTTTTTATAAATTAAGAATCCTCAAAGACATTGAGGATCAGGGGGATCAGAGAGTGAGAGAGAGTGTGAGAGGTTTTCTGGTTGGGAGCCTTCGGGCAATTTGTAAAGGGCCATCAATTCTAATTATCTGGCCAAGTTTGTAAATAATGGTTTTAATTTAAATCACATATATATAGATTGGATGACTGTGAAATCTCTGAGCTTGTCTTGTGATTCCATCATTTCCATGATTGAGGAAGGTTGCTTAAAATTATGAAGCACTCTGTGTATGGCGAAACTGATGTATTGTTATGTTATAAAGATTGTATTTGACCGCGGTAGAATCACTGTGTTTTGTTTCTATGGCATAGACAGTGGGACTGTATTGTGGAATTGTATCAATAACACTCGTGGATAGTGAAACATGGGCTCAAGCCTGTGCATAAATGTGTTGGCATGCACCATAAACACATTTGAAGGCTGGAATATATGATTGTGTATTAAAGTTTAAGGCAGTGTGTTCCCTACTTATTTAATCCAAGGTGGATTTCCTGCACTTGAGACAATTGATCATGGATTTCAATCACAGGTATGAAGGCCTGTTATACGCGTGGAAGGATGACATTCATTATATATTTCAAGCATTTGAAAACAAGCTCGTATCGATTCTGGCTACGTGGGACTAAGAGATGTGAATAGCGGTGAAAAGGATGATATGATGAGCGCAGCTGCATGTTATTTCGTTTGAAGTCGAACTGTTGAGAAACACAACAAGGAGCGTTGTGTATTGGATGACAGTAGCGCATGGCTCCATTAATATCTTTTAGCTGTTTGCTGAAAGCGTGGTGGCTCCATTAATGTTTTTAAACCGTGCGTATTGACCAAGAGTTGCATCGGTTATAAGTTGGAGCGAAAGTTGGATTTTAATGCATGTGTTTGTTTCCAGGAGTGCATGGTTATATTTGTTATGTGATCTATATGCGTTATGACTGCTGCGCGCACAGGCCATAAACCTCATGGTTGTAGGCGTAGAGTAATCTTGAGTGCTTAATTTTGCTGTGCACATATAGACTTTGTCCAGCTTGTTGTTAAAAGAAAAGGTTGCACACAGAGATTTTAAAGGATCCTGGTTTGCAGGTTAGCTCAGCCCTGCATCATATAGAATGTTGATTGAACAAATCAATAACCACTTTAGAATCTCCAAAAACCTGTAGTTGTTGGCATTCCTTTTCTATTGCAAAAAGAAGAAGCAATTTCAAATTGTAGAGTTATGCAAAATTGTTTGTACCTACCCCCAATCCAGATTTTAATTTGAAGAAATGGATTTCATTCATATATAGTGCCACACCCCTCTACACCTTCGATTTTGTGTAAGAATAATATAGAATTTAACATAATAAGAGCTTCTACACAATCATTCGCGAGATCAAATTTTTTTATCTATAACCAAGTTAAGAGTTTATATATATCAAATTTTATTTTGGATTTAAGTTTATACATATAGAAATTTATTTAAAAT
>APFE030837280.1:54288-65998 GCA_000404065.3 Pinus taeda
AATTTATAATTTTATTAGTTTAATATTCTTAAAGTGAATTAATGTAAATAAAGATAAAAAAAACCTTATACTAAATGGTGTTAGAGTCATTGCTATAGTATCGACACAAGTATAAGAATGTGCAAGGACAAAGAAAATAGTCCTTTTCATATATAAAAAACATCCATATCACTTTAATTTATTTCCAAAATACATCCTTTTCACAATAATTTATTTAAAAAAACTAAATATAAATAACTTTTGAATAACCCATTGAAGCCAATTTTCAATAACTTAGCAGTTGAAACAAATATCCCTCATGTACAAAACGATGCAATAGTCATGCTCCCGTACCATCATAGGAATTGATGTACAACACTCTCTACGGCATTTGAATTGATTGATTCAGCCATGTGAGAATTTATGAAGCTATTATATCTAGTGAATATCGAAAAATTTAAATATGAATAAGGAGATTTGGACTTTTTTGAATGAAAGGTTAATTTTTTATTTTTAAAATTATATTTTTAATAAATAAATAATTTAATATATTGAAATATTTATGGTTAGACGCTTCTTGTGTGGTAAGGTAACTGGTTGTTTAGGCTTGGAGTATCTCTTAAAAATATTTTTGATTGGCTAAGAGCTCATTTTTCTCGGACATAAGGAAACAAGTTAACGATCCAAGACCCAGAGGCAACTGGCAGGAGTGAAACCTTGCCCTCTTATGGACCACCAATGTTTTATTACAGGTGGCATGGTTTTCCTTGAATAATGGTAATGAATCACCCTGCATTCACAGATAATAGCTAGAGATGGTTGTCCTCACTGTCGGTTTGAAAACTGAGTTATGATAGGTTTTCCCACCTTTGAAAAAAATGAAAAAAAAGACAACTAGTTGTTCATCTCATATCACATCTTTGTATCATTTACTTTGGAAAAACGACATACTTATATTTTAGAAGCCTATTATGTCATTGTCATTAGGAAAACTTATTATGTCATCGATGTTAGGCAATGATGTATAGTGATTATGTTGAAGCATTAATTTACTTTTACATAAAAAAATTCCTCCGTACATAAATTTTTGTTACATTCTTAATGTATACATTAAGTGGATTTTTGGGGAGTGACATAGGCCCACCACTACCACCAAGATTCCAAAAACCAAAGAATGTCGCACTGTCCCATTTGTAACACCCCTCAATTATTGGGGTAGCTCTAGAATTTACTTTGCTTTATTACAAAAAGAGTTAGAATGAACACTTAACTCAATAATTATGGGAGTATTGTAAATATGTATAATATTACTTGCAATATGCCTTTTGAAAAAGGGGTCAACTACAAGTTACGAAAAAGAGGATGTAAGAAAATATTTCAAACTAAAAAACCATTAGAAAGACAGTTGGGGCTAGTAGTAAGCTTCCCAATCTCTCTCGGTGGAAAGAAAACCTTCTCAGTGGAGAAGGGAGGAAAAAAGGGTATGAGGGACCTGAGGCGTGAGAGAGAGAATACAGTTTGCAAGCCTTTCACAGGATGTTGTAAAAGGTAAATAGTGAATTACCATCTTTGAGTTCTCGAGCTAGTTAGCTAGTTAAACTCGTTGAATGCTTATGACTGGAGCTGGTTGGGACCAGGTGGTCTAAAGGTAAACCTTTGTTTTTTGTTTCTGAGTATCAAATTGGCTCTGATGGAGCACCATAAGTGATTCTGATTCTCGTAGGTTGGGAGGAACATCATACTTTCCTATGGTCTTGTAGTTGAAAGTCGGGAAGAGCATATAAGTATTTGCAGATTTGATAATTTTATAGTTAATGGAAAATCAAACTGTATTGGAAATAACCATATGTATATAAAGGAAAGTTCTTTCCTATAATGATTTTATTGATTAAACGAATGTTGTATAGTTTTGTAAGTATTTACAAAACTGTTCTGTGTGCACCAAGGAATATGAAATTATGAATTTATTGTTCATTAAAGGTATTGTATGATTATGTGTATGTTAATAGAAATATGTGACGTTAAATGAAAAACAAGAAATTGCATAATTTCATATGTATAGTAGAAAACTTATTCAGTTTTCTAATCTTCCTAAGCGTGTAGGACATAAGAAACAATATTGGTACTTATGTATCTATATCAATAACATATGTTGTCATTGTGAGAAGGAGGAAGGGAATAACAAGGAATTTATAACCTATTAGCAAGATAATGGTGGCTAGACATGGGGTTGGGTTAGTCCCGGGGCTGAGTTGATGGCTCTACTACCCGGGTAGTCCCGTACGTGTCTATTTACCGGAGCACAGGCTCGAGACAAGGGAGCCAATATGAAACTTATGCATACAACGCAATTATTAGGTACCTTTTTTCAAGAAAAAGCAAACATATATATAAAATTTGCATTTTATATCAATGAAAATATAATAAAAGATTTAGAACATGATAATGTACAAAATTAACAATACTAAAGGCAAAATACAAGAATGAGAAAACCAGAGTCTATTTATGTATATCTAAACATAAGATTTAATTTTGACCACCATAGAACTCATCTGGGTATCTTTTCCAAGACCCAATAAAACCCTTACAACATACAAAATGTGATAACACCCACAGACATGGCCAACCAAAGGCCTATAGTGAACAGAAGAAACACAAAAAGTGGAAGTTTGCGGCCTCGGCCCAATACTTTATAAATTAAACAAAGATAAGTTATAAACCCCATAATCCTCATTGTAACCAGATTCACCCTAGAACATGCTCAATATTTAGTCTGAACCATCAAGATGAAACATTTACAAGTAACTGTAATAATATAGTCACACTTGATCGCTTCAATGAGTAAAAACATCTTTGGGTACCAGTCTACATGTAATACATTCCATCCATTATGTACCTTTCAATAATTAGTCTTTTACCCAGTTCATCTATGAATAAGATATCAATTGTGGTTAGGGTTTCAGTAATATTCACTCCGAACAAACATTATGAACCAAAAAGTGTGCAAACAGACAAACCATTAGTACAATTTAGAGACAAAGTAACATTTTACCTGGACAGTTTGTCGAGGGGTAAGCATGAATGCCATGCTAAAAGAAAGCTGATGGAATGGAGGGCACTGCCATTTTCCCAGCCCAGAAAACCAATAGGATTAGGCTAGAGTCAAAAAAATCATTCAAAAATGGGTAATCAACCACAAATGAGCATGAAAATAATATCCAGGGTTTTACCATGGGATTTCCAACCTGAAATGAGTTCTGACTGTACGCTCTGCATCATTTAGGATCATACGGTCTGAAGGAGTGAGCTAGGTAGCCATCAACGTTGTAATAGAAGGGAGACTGAAAAAACCCTAGAAGGGTTATAGAGGAGGGTTGCAGAACAATTGTTAAGTAAAATGGGGAACTTGAGATGCACGGGAAGGGAAAGTAGTTACCCTCTAAATCCCTCCCATTAACCCAAGTCATCAATCTTTCATCAAACCTTTGCCACCATTGGTCTGTTAGCAATCGAAAAAGGAGGCTCCATTGTAGATTGGACAAGGATCCTAAGAAGAAGTGTGCCACGTGGTGAAAGTATGGACAAGGTTTTCGATCCTTCGAAGGGTTTGAGTGTTGGGAACCCATGACTGAACCGTAGTGAAATGATTTGCATAGTAATAATAATGTAAAACTAAAATAACAATCTAAGCATTAAAATTTAATGACCGAAACTACATGTAAACCAAGGTTAATATTTTTTATCAATGTGACTATTGTAATAATGATCGAATTTACCAAAATCATCTGTGCTTCATCTAAAAAATAAAAAAATTATAGTGGGAATAATTAGAGGTGGTATCAGAGCCGAGTTCCTACACTGTTGGCCTCATTGAGTGGAGATCATTTTTGTTGTGTATTCACAGAGAGGGACCACCCTAAGGAGAAGAGGTGGACCAACTTTCACATCGCCATCAAGACCTATTTCTGAATCTGGTTCAGTACCTTTAGATGGAACTTATCCAAAACTATGTATTCAATTGGAGAATGAATCCCACAATACAACAACAACGTTAATGGAAACTGTACAACAACTCAAGGCTGAAATGGCAACACTCTGAACTAAAAATGAACGTTTGATGCGTGGGCAAGAGCGAATCATGAACAATATGACAGACAGACAAAATCATCAAAACTCTAAGCCCAACTTGGATAATGGCAACCAGGCAGAGTCTCATAGGAGGAGGGAATACAACATACTAGAAGGGAGTCAAACCCAGGAATCAAAAGGAAATAAAAACACACAGGAAAGGGAATCTAGAGCCACCTATGAAAGTGATGGGCATTAGAAATCAAAGAAACAAAAAATTGAGTTGCAAGGTGAGTTCAAGAAGATAAATACCCCAAGTTATGACGGTGAAGCTGAGGAGGTAGCAGAAGCTTGGTTGGTAAACATGACAAAGTATTTCCAAATCTATGAGTATGATGAAAATTTAAAAGCTTGATTACCCATTTATCGGCTGCAGGGGAAGGAAACCCTGTGGTGGAAAGAGGTAAAAGCAGTGCATGGAATGGATGAGGAGATGGTCACTTGGGGAATATTCCAGAAGAATTTTAAGGATAAATGTTTGACCGAGCGATTCTATGATGGCAAGGTTAAAGGATTCCATGATTTGAGATTAGGCCAGTTAACTATGGATGGGTATGTGGCAAAGTTTCGCTCTTTATTATGGTATGTACCATATATACACAAAGAAAAATCTAATGTCCAAAGGTTCATTAGAACTCTACCAATGCATATGAAGGAAGAGCTAGAGTTTGACAACCCCAAAAATATGGATGACCCTATAAGAAAAGCATGAATCTACTATCAAAAGATACAAAAAAAGGACAACGGTAAGGGTTGGACAAGTAAAAAAGCACTGACAAGTATGAAAAACAGTCGGAATAATAAGAATGCCAATTTCAAGAATACCTTTAAAGGGAAGCAAGGAAGAAATGTAGAGAAGAATCAACAGAAAATCCTACTGTAGAATGAGTCAAAAACGGTGGAGGAATCCACTAAATCTAAGGGTAATCAAATACAAAAACCACCCCTATAGTGTCAGGGTTGTGGAGGACCACATTACATTAAAAATTGTCCTTATCGTGGGAGATTGGAACCTGTGACCAACATACAGGAAGATTCAACAGTGGGAGAAGTGGAAAAAAGCATACCGAAAATCAATGCGACATTGGAGGATCATCAGGCAGAATATCAACCCAACATGATTGAGATTGGAGGTAAGTTGTTTAAACACATTGTTCCATTCTGATAGACTTCGATTCTAGTTTAAGTTATGTAAGTCTCGAGGTAGTAGAACTGTTTCAGTTACAAACTCATAAATTTAAAAGCCCATGGCTAGTACAACTAACCACAGGAGGAAAGAGATGGGTAGTGGCTAAAGTATAAAATTGTTTGGTCGAATTAGCAGACCGACCCATAAAAGTGAACTTGAATGTTTTTCCCCTAGGTCCTTATGATGTTTTAATCAGAATGGACTGGTTGGAAGCTCATTGGTCTCTAGTAAATTATAAATAAAAGATTGTTAGTTACTTGAATGAAGTGGGTGTTAGGTGTGAAATCTAAGGAATTAAGAGACTTGTACAATCAAGCCTGATTACTGCCTCCCAACTAGGAAAGTGTGTACGAAAGGGCTGCGAAATTTATGTAGTAAAGATGGGTTATGCTAATTCTAAGGAAAAATTAGTTAAATTGGAAACTATGCCTATAGTTCAGAAGTTTTCAAATGTGTTTCCTGAAGATATACTAGGACTACCACCAAAAGGATATATCAATTTTACTATTTAGTTAGCTATGGGGGCTCCCCCAGTGTCTAGAGAACCTTATAGGATGACTATACCAGAGCTCAGGAACTGAAGACTCAATTATAGGAATTGTTGGATAAGAATTATATACACCCTAATGTATCACCATGGGGAGCTCCAGTACTTTTTATTAAAAAGAAGGTTGTCACTCTACACTTATGCATCGATTATTGACAACTAAATAAATTGACTGTTAAAAATAAATATCCGCTACCAAGAATTGATGATTTGTTCGACCAGGTCAAGGGTGCAACAATGTTCTCAAAAATTGATTTAAGGTGGGGGTGCCATCAAACTAGAATAAAAGAGGAATATATATGTAAGAATGTATTCAACATCCTCTATGGACATTAAAACTTTGTATTCCTACCATTTGGGTTGACTAACGTCTTGGCTATGTTCAGGTTTCTTATGAACGAAATATTTCACCTTATCTTAACAAATTTGTGTTGATTCTTATTGATGACATTTTAGTTTATTCTAAAAGCATGGAGGAACATCAGTAACATCTACAGATTGTATTGGAAACCCCGTGAGAACATCAATTGTATGTCAGATATGATAAATGTGAATTCTATAAGGAGCGGATACAATATGTGGAACATGTTATCACGCAAGAAGGGATAGCAGTGGACCCAAAGAAGATTAAAACAATAATGTAATGGCATGTTACCAGGAATGTGGTAGATATTCGCTCCTTCCTAGGGTTAGCCAGCTATTACCACCGCTTTATAGAAGGATTTTGCAGAGTAGCCTATCCCTTGAAATCTTTGCAAAAGAAAGGGAAGGTGTTTAAGTGGACTATGGAGTGTCAACATAATTTTGAGAAACTAAGACATTTGTTGACTATGGTACCAATTTTGAGGATAGCAGTTCTAGATAAGGAATTTTCGGTCTGCACAGAGGCATGCCAAGAAGGAGTAGGGGGCATATTGATGCAGGAGGGTCAAGTAGTGGTGTATGAATGATGTAAGTTAAAGGAACATGAGAAAAACTACTCAACCTATGACTTGGAACTCATGACAGTAGTTCATGCTTTGAAGGATTGGTGACATTATTTGTTGGGAAAGAAGTTTATTCTGATGATAGATCATAGTAGCCTAACCAATTTATTTGATCAACCAAACTTGAATGCTAGTCAAGCACGATGGAACATGTTTTTAAGAGAATTCGACTTTGACATTAGACATTTGAAAGGCAAGGAAAAACGGGTGGTTGATGCTCTAAGCAAAAGATTGAACTGGTATTTATGAGATCTCCTTTAGTAAAATAAAATTTGATTTCTTAAATTAGATTAGAGAGGCTTCTTTAAATGATCCTAATTATCATTTCCTGTGGTAGCAGGGGAAATAGGAATACAACTTTGAAAGGAATCTAGGTTATGATATTAATAGTGAGAATATGATAACTTATAGAAATCATATTTATGTACCAAATCAACAAGTTGCCAAGCGATTTATTCTGGATGAATACCATATAAGTGCATATGTTGTGAACCCGAGATACCAAAATTTGATCACAACTTTAAGGAAATACTATTTCTAACTGGGTATGAAAGTAGATACAACCCAGTACTTGGCATAGTGTTTGAAGTGCCAACAAGTGAAAGCCTAACATCAACATCTAGCCGACTTGATTCACCCTCTACGCATTCCTGAATGGAAATGGGAGATCGTGGCATTAGAATTTATTATTGGACTACCAAATTCAAGAAGACAAAATGACTCCATAATGGTGGGAGTGGATAAGTTGAGAAAAGCTACTCACTTTATACCAGTCCCATCAAACTATAAGGCTGTACAAACTGCTGACATCTTCATGTTAGAAGTTTTCAGATTAGACAAAATACCCAAAGTGGTCATTTCAGACAGGGATGTAAAGTTTAATTCCGCCTTTTGGAAAGCCCTTTTCACTGGTTTGGGAACTCAAGTGCAATTCAGTACCACCTTCCACTCGCAGATGGATAGGCAGATTGAGCGAGTAAACCAAGTGTTGGAAGACATGCTTAGGATGTATGTGATGCAACAACCCATGAAGTGGGAAGATTATCTGCACTTGGTGGAATTTTCATATAAGAATGGTTACCGTGCATCATTAAAAATGAGCACATTCAAAGTGTTTTATGGGAGGAAATGTACAACACCTATCAAGTAGAATAGCCCGAAAGATAAGTTGATACTAGGGCCTGATATTATCAAGGCGATGGAAGTTACAGTGAAAATTTTTTGACTTAATTTTAACGTTGCTTAGGATTGTCAAAAAAATTATGCTGATCAACAAAGATCCTACCGGGAATTCCAAGTAGGAGATCATGTTTATGTATGGGTGAAACCCAAGAAAAGTACCTTGAGGTGGAGTGGTTTCTCTAAATTAGCCCCTCAATTTTGTGGCCCCCTCCAGATTATTGCTCGGATTGGCCTAATAGCTTATCAATTAGCCTTACCCTGCCATATATGTGTGCATGATGTGTTTCATGTTTCCTTATTAAAAAAGTATATACATGATCCTAGACATATAATTCAATGGAAAGATGTATAGGTAGTGTAATTAAAATTTTCTATGAATTGATTTAAGTAATACTTCTGAGAGATAATAATGAATGGTGTATGGTCGCAGGTCAAACCGGACTCGGAATTCTTGGTTGAACCCCTGCATATTCTCGATTGGAGAGAAACAATGTTGTGGAAACGAATATCTCGTAGGTTAAAGTGCAATGGAAACACTTTAGTTTGGAGGAGGCTACCTGGGAGGATGAACATGTTATGCAGGGAGCATATCCAACCTTGTTCCAGAGGTAAGCAACCACCGAGGATAGTGTTTCCCTCCAGGGGGGAGATGTAATGCCCCTCAGTTATTAGGGTAACTCTCATAATTTACTTTGTTTTATTACTTTAAGAGTTAGAATGAATACTTAACTAAATAATTATGGATGTATTGTAGATATATATAAAATTACTTGCAATATTGTTGTTAAGAAAGGGGTCAGCTACAAGTTACGGAAAAGAGGATGTAAGAAAATATTTCATACTAAAAACCAATTAGAAAGACGATTGGGGCTAGTTGTTACCAACCCAATCTCTCTCAGTGGAAAGAAAACCTTCTCAGTGGAGAAGGGAGGCCAAAAGGGTATGAGGGGTCTGAGGCATGAGAGAGAGAAGATTGTTGGTAAGCCTTTGACAGGACATTGTTAAAGGTAAATGGTACATTACCAACTCTGAGTTCTCGAGCTAGTTGGCCAATGGAACACATGGAATGATTGTGACTGGAGCTAGTTTGGAATGGGTGGTCTAAAGGAAAACCTGTTTTTATGTTTTTTAGTATGAAATTGGCTCTGGGGGAGCACTATAAGTGTTTTTGGTTCTCGCAGGTTGGGAGGAACATGCTACATTCTTGTGGTCTTGTAGTTGATAGTTGGGAAGAGCAGATAAGCATTTACAGATTTGGTAATTTTGATAGTTAATGGAAAATCACACTGTATTGGAAATAACCATATGTATATAAAGGAAATTTCCCACCTATAATGACTATATTCATTAAAATAATGTTGAATAGTTTTGTATGTGTTGACAAAATTGTTCTATGTGCCCTGAGTCACATGAAATTATGAATTTCATGTTCATTAAAAGGTATTGTATGATTTTTTGTGTGTTAATAGAAATATGTAACATCGACTACAAAACAAAAATTTGCAGAATTTTCATGTATAGTAGAAAACTTATTCGATTGTGTAACCTTCCTAAGCACATAGGACATAAGAAAGAATATTGGTACTTATGTATCTATAACACGAACATATGTTGTCATTTTGAGGAGGAGGAAGGGAATAACTGGGAATTTATAATCTATTAATAAGATAAAGGTAGTAGCTACAAGTGGGGTTGGGTTAGTCCTAGGGCTAAGTTGAGTGCTCCACTACCCGGACAATCCCATAATTTTCAATTTACCGGGGCATGAAGTGGAGTCAAATGATCCAATACGAAACTTATGCATATAACACAATCAATGGGTACCTTTATTAAATAAATAACAAACAAATATATACACTACGCATTTTAGATCACCGAAAACAAAATCAAATTCTTGAGGGATTGATAGCATGATAATGTACATAATTAACAATACTAAAAGAAAAATAAGAAAATGAGAAAACAAGAGTCTATTTATGTATATCTAAATACAAGATTGAAGTTTGACCACCACAAGCCCTGTCCGCGTATCTTTTCCAAGACTCAATAAAACCGTTACAACATACAACACATGATAACACCTATACACATGGCCATCCCGAACGCCTAAAGTCAACAAAAGAAAAACAAAAACGGTAGGTTGCGGCCTCGGCCCAACAATTTATAAATTAAACAAAGATAAGTTATAGACCCCATAGTTCTCATTGTAACCAGATTCACCCTAGAACATGCTCAAGATTGAGACTGAACCACCGAGTTGAAAACTTTGCAAGTAACTGTAATAACATAGTCACGCTTGGTGGCTTGAGCGAGTGAAAAAACTCTGAGTACCGGTCTGCACGTCATACATTCAGTCCATTATGCACCTTTCAATAATTTGTCTTTTACCTGGTTCACCTATGAATAAAAGATCAGTGATGGTTAGGGTTTGAGTAATATTCACTACAAACGAAGATTATGAACTAAAAATCGTGTAAACAGAGAAACCCTTAGTACTATTTAGAGACAGAGCAACATTTTACCCATAGAATTTGTTGAGGGGTAAGCACGAACTCCATGCTCAAAAGAAAGTTAATGGAATGGAGGGCACCACCCTTTTCCCTGAGTAGACAACGAGTAAGATTAGGCTCGAGTCACAAAAAAAACAAAAATCAATAATAATAATCAACTAGAAATGAGCATGAAAAGAATATCCAAGGTTTTACCATGGGATTTACAACCTGCAATGAGTTCTGAGTGTACCCTCTACACCATTTAGGATCATACACTCTGAAGGAGTAGGCTAGGAAACCATCAGTTTTGTAAAAGAAGGGAGACTGAAAAAACCCTAGAAGCATTGCAGAGGAGAGTTGTGGAACAATTGCCGAGCAGAATTAGGAACTTGGGATGCGTGGGAGGGGAGGGTAGTTACCCTCTAACTCCCTCCCATTAACCTAAGGCGTCGATATTTCGTTAGACCTTTGCCACCATTGATCTGTTAGCAATCTCGAGAGGAGGCTCGACCATAGATCGGACAAGGATTCCAAGAAAGAGTTTGCTACGTGGTGGAAGTACAAACGAGGTTCTAGATACTTCGAAAAGTCTAGGTGTTGAGAACCCATGACCGAACCATAGTTAAATGATTTGCATCATAATAATAATAATATGAAACTAAAATAATAATATGACCATTAAAATTTAATGACCGAAACCACATGAAATCCAACGTTAATATTATTTATTAACGTGACTACTGTAATAGTGATCGAATTTACGATAATCATCTATGCTTATAGTAAAAAAAAATAAAAAAAATTAGTGGGAATCGTTACACCATCCCTCATCGTTTACGGTCCAGAGCTTAACCCACATTAAAGGAGATATAGCAGTCACAAACAATGAATAACATGCCAGAGTTGGAGACCTGAGTCGCCTCCTTACCTTGTTATAAGATGAAAGGAAAATCTAGTAGCTATAATGTAACTCACGGCACTCAGAAGTGAGAGTTCAAGTTGGGTAGAACGGTTTTATTTTGAATGTTTTCCTCGTATATTCATATTCAATGTTCATGTTTATAGATTTTTTTTTTGGGGATTAGTTTAAGGTGGACTTTATAGTTATAAGTTTTAATGTGGGGTATAAAAATGATTTACTCGGTGAGATATCGTTATGAGGACATTATCTCTCAATCTGTATTCTCATCTTTTTTTTTTTCTAAGA
>APFE030837280.1:66814-98218 GCA_000404065.3 Pinus taeda
TATTTATCTTAATATAATCATTTATTTTCTAAAATGCAATTGGAAATTTTCATATATTTATTTACGTTTCTTTTATAGTAATATATTATAATAATTTATAAACTATTCAACTTAATCAATAGAATTATATTGATAACTTAAGTTATAGTAATTATGATGGTAATTATGATTTTTTATTTTATTTTTAATATCATGTGAGATGATAAGTTTTAAAGTTGGCATCACCACACTTAATTAACATAGGTGGCATGCTCCCCATCTTGTCTTAACACTCAACATGCAAAGAACTCAAGGCATTTATGGTTTTAGGTGGGATGTGTTAATGTTTTAACTAGATTGTTTGAAGTTAATGATGCTCATATGAAGGCATGCCCAATTAGCAATGGCCATTACTCTTGCCCCATCATTTCCAACGGAACACTAACTCTTGACATTCATTTCCCTTTGATTCCATCCTTGTCTATTGCTATTTTGGTTTGGGAAGATAAGGAACTGATTGTTTCTTTCCTCCTTGTAGTTGTTTTCTTATTTACTTTATTTGTTTCTTGACCTTTTCATGAGCTTTCTACACAGTGAGAGTAAGCATTCTTTATGGAAGTTGGTTCTCTATGGATTTCCTTATTTGCAAGACTTTCTGTATTGGATGGATAGGCTTTGGTGCTCGAAAAATTTAATATGGTGAGGAAATGAGTTTGATTTCACCATGGCAATAGCAGTGCGGCAGGGAGTAGGGGTTCATGCAATTATTTAAGGGTTGGAGTCTTAGCTCAAGCTTCCAGACAAAAAATTCCTCATGGATGCAATTTGCAAAAAACCAAAAGTAGTGATATTGTCACCACATGAATCTTGTTATAAATATGTCTAATACATAAATTTATTTTTAATTTGATTAAAAATTTAAAGTTATAGTAGATGTTTTCAAAATTGACAAACTAATTAAAGAGCATATGTGTCAAGAGTCACTGAAAATAGACAGACAACGAATTGGGTTGGTAGAAAATAATTTTTCATTAGTGGTTGTCATCATTTCACTAGTACTCCAAGAAAGATAATTTACATTATAAGTGAGATTAGTATAAGAAAAAATAAATACAAGACTCTTACATTAACTTCCACCTACATTAAATCATGGTACAATCTATAAACAAGTGGCACTTTAAAACATATATTTTTTCTTTTAATTTTTAAATTAAATATTTTATACTAATAATTCTAATTAAAACCACATAAAAATTGTCATTTAATTATACTCATACAATAAAAATTAGAAAAAAAAATTTCATAAAAATATATTATTGTATATGTATATGTATAATATGTGTGTATATATATATATTATATATATATATATATATATATAGTATTAATTATATAATATATATATAAGTATATTATATTATTATATAATATATATGTATCTATGTTATATATATTTATGTGTGTGTGGTGTGTGTGTGTGTGTGTGTGTGTTGTGTTGTGTGTGTGTGTGTGTGTATATTATATATATGAATTGATATAATGACTTTAAAAACCTTAAATTTTTTTATTACGAAACAAAAAAATATTAAAAGACATACAAATTCGTAATTAATCACAATACAACTATCTTTAACTAGTTTTAAAAATTTAAAATAAAAAATTTACCCTATCTGAAATTTGGTTGGACATTAATTAGTCAATAATTGTCATTAGCAAAACTTTTTGTAGTTTTTCCAATAGCCTCCACTATCCTTTCCAAAGATGATATAGAAAGAAAGAAAGAAATAAAGAAAGAAATTATTTTTAATGTCCACGAGGTTAAAGATAGCCTATGGGACATATTGCTTCTTCATCTGCATGATGTATTTAGCCATTTTCTATGAAGATTCAAAATAAATGCTCAGAGCTACTTGACAAACCCCTCACTAAATAGATTATCCCAAGAGCTAGCTTCCAGCATATCTGCATAACTTTTCATGTTGTCTTTGAAGGCCTCACATTATAAAATGAAATGTTTTTTTATGTTTCCACTTTTCTGAAAGAACAAAAAATGCATACTACTTCCTCCCACACTTCCTTTGGCCTTTTCTAGTGCTCTGTTTCATAAGGAAGTTGATGAGAATTTGTCCTTAACTGAGTAATAAGAATTTTAGCTCTCCAAGAGATGTTTGCCTCTATGTATGCTTTTGGTTGATGACTATGCATGGGATTAAACACTTCAGTATAGTAATTTTTCTTTTGTCCTAGCTCCTTATCCCAAGTACGCTTGTGGAACTTTTCCGTAACAAAAACTTTTATCTCTTTGTTGTTTATGGGACATGCAATCAAGCCAATACCCCATTTACTAAACCATTTGTTATTTTGTTGCATCCAAGTTGTTTTGCTCTTGCAAAATCTATCATTAAAGACAACCTTAGGCCATCTACCTTCTTCCATTTGCTCAATTTTTTTTAAATATCTTATGACTCACACCATAGCAATTTCTTCAATAAGAGCATTCCCTGTTTCACTTAACAAGATATCATAAGGAACTGCACTTTTAATCTTAAATTTGTTTGTAATCAAATTCTTATGAATTTTCTCAATTTGTCTATACTACCTGTCGGATGTACTGTTAGCCCATAGTTCACAACCATAGATAACCACCGAAATCACTAGGAGCCCAAAAAGAGTTTGAGTGGTTTTCTAGTCCCATAACTCTGCCTCTCTACACCTATTTTGAAAATCATAAAATGTTTTCCAACCTCCCAAAGTTTTTTTATTTCTACAACCATCATGGCTTAGATTTTTGTTGAAATCAATTATGAGGTATTTGTAATTCGCAACTTCTTCTAGAATGTTGGCTTCAAAGTAGAACTTATGCTAGTTATGTTTTCTTAGAGAAGACCACTACTTTCATTTTGTTGATATTTATTTGCAGCCCCACACTTCTACAAAAATGCTCAAGGGATAGTAAGTGCTCTTGCAAACCAAGAGCTGATTTAGCAATCAGAATAAGGTTATCTGCATACAAAAGAAACTTATAACAAACTATCCCAAATAGATACCATCACTTCCTTGCGAATTTAACCACTCCTCAAGCTTGTCAATATATAAACCAAAAAGGGTAGGAGACAATGGGAAACCTTGCTTGACCCCAATATTGCTTCTAAAAATTTCAGACAACCTATGCACAACTTCTCTCAAATGTTTAGGAACCCCAATTTCCTCCATTCCATGCCAAATCTTATCCTTAGCAATTGAGTCAAATTCTTTTCTGAAATCAACAAAGCAACAAAATAATTCTTCCTTTTTCTCCCAAACTTTTTCAATGATGTGCCTTAAAGTTATACAATGATCAACTATGGAATGTTTAGGTCTAAAACCTGATTTCCCTTTAGCATGCTTATCTCTTTCTTCTGCCCACTTGCTAATTTTGTAAGCTTTGAGCTCTATGTTATCCTTGTTTGACTATTTCCACATTCTCCTTGCCTTTTTGCATTCCTCGTCAAGCCAAACATTAACCAGAAAGCAATTGGTTTCAAACTTCTTAATTTTTGCTCTTTTTCACTTTGCAAGTGCGCATTGAATTAAATGTGTTAATTCATGACTATGAAGGATGTGAACTGTAATTTTTTCCTTCTCAAAGAGCCTCTCTAGTGCCATTTTGAAGGTATTACAATTTTTGGGGTCAAAAGAATTCTTCCCTGTGGGAGATTTTGTTGGACATGCTGAATTTTTGACTCTAAGTGTTTCTTTCCAATCCATAGAAACATAAATAAATTGGCTTGTGATTTGATTTCAAGTCCCACAACTGATCTCAAATCAAAACTTCCTTCATGTTCTCATACAAACCATGCGAGAAAATTACATAATCTACCACAATTTCTCCATTCTAAGTATTGCAAGTTAAATTTTCAGACTTTTCCCATCTAGTCAAGCCATTACAAATGACTAAATCAAAGGCCTCATATAGAGTAAGAAATTGTTCACCAAAGATATTATAGCCCTTGTCCTCTGAAATTCTTTCCCACTGATGATTACTTTATTCTGTAAGCCAAATAGGGTCACAATCATCTTTACAACAAAAAATGCTAGCTTTCTCACTTGTAGTCCTATCATTGAAATCACCCACTATAAGGAATTCACCTAGCTCTGAATATGTTGCAATATCCACTTTTAAGGCTACAAATGGATCTTTGTGGTCAAGCCCTCTACCTTTATAGATTTTTGAAACTTACATTGCAAAATAGCATGCTGCAATTCTGATGTGCTTTCCATTTTCTGATATTTTAAACCAAATGAATTACTTATTTGAGTCTTGTTTTTCTAATTGAATTAGACGACCTTCTTTCTCCCTTACTAAAGCCATGATACCCTCGTGCCCTTTACCATTCCCTGCTTCCTTGTTCCACGCAACCATCTTCCAGTATCCTTCAAACCGAGGTGTCTTGCACCCTTCATGCTCATGTGTTTCTTGAGGCGAATTATGTCTCTATCTTCCGCAATAGGCCCTAACCTAGGTCCTTGTCTCCATGGGTAACATCTACAATTCCAAAAAACTAATCTTAAGGAAACCTGGTTATGACTTGATTGCTATTTATTTTGACATGCAAGACTCACATTTGAGTCTTTGTCCCTACTTTCCCATATTGACCTTGCTTTCTGATTTCCCATTGAAGAGTTTGTTGCCTCTTCTTTATTACCATCTTGCTGCTCTGTTTTGGAAGGAGGTCCAAATCGCGCTATCATATCTTTTCCTTTATAAATCCATGCCCTCTTGCTTTCATCTCTTGTTGCCCTAACCTTCATCTCTATATATATTATAAAATAAATTTTATTGGAAACAATTTTAAATATAGCTATGTTTATATAGGAAAGCCATATTTCTTAGAAGGGGATATCAGTATGTATTTTTTAAAATATGTATTGAATAAATCCATAGATATTTAAACTTTTTTTAATGATGATGAAATATGTTTTCTTCTAATATTACATTTCAATTATGTGCCATTCCTACATATTATATTATATTATGTTCGTTGCATTCCTAATATATTTATAGTTTATTTATTTAACTTTAATATGATGTTATTATTGTTAGGAATTCTATTTACAATAATTATTCAATTGATTGAATTTTATATTTATGGACGTATATGAATATATTTTTTATCTATTAGATTATTGTTTGAAGTGTATATAAAAATACTTTTTATCTGTTAGATTAATGTTTTAAGTGTATAGATATATTTTAAGGTTTATGGTTTAATATTTTTATGATGCTATGGAATATTGGAAATGATTTAATAATTACATGAAGAAATTATGTTATAATATTGTTAGAAATTAAAAAATCACTAAGAGAAAGTGGATCAATATTTGTCTTTCAACAATAACCAATTTTTTTTTTTTTTTTTAACAATATTTTTGCATTTTTTTTAACAATTAATAGAGTTATATATGTCACTTCAACAATCAACCATGAATTTAAAAGAAAACACACAAGTAATGCATCCAACACATGCAAAAACCGCATATAAGTGGAAACCCATAAAGGGAGAAAACCACGAATTTTGTTGTTGTGATGTAAATGCAAGCACCCATTCACTTTTTACATCAGCTTTTATAGCCACCCAACTAAAGAAGGCTTTAACCTCTCTTTTATTTTGCAAGCTACAACTTCTTGAAACCACCCACTCTCACTTCTTACATCAATTTTTGTAGGCTCCTATCTACAAGAAAATTCAACCTCACTTTTCTTTTGCAAGATACAACTTGCTAGAAGCACGCACTCCCATTTTTTACAGGTTCCAACATGTTCCTTTTTATACTACCACCAGAAAGGAGACACCAACCCCTGATACATTAAAGTATTATTTCATTGGCTTACCTTATCTTTAAATTTTGAATTCTTCCTTCTCTTTGACTTTATACTATACTCTGCCTTTTCCCCCTTTATAACTATTTATCTCCTCTACTCCTCTTCCTCAATTTTTCTTCACAGCTTCTTCTTGTCCTCTTTCTATCTCTTCTAAGAAACTCACGAACTAGGTCTCACATAAATCAATCAACTAGCAATTCTGCATTCGGAAAATCCATCTTTATAAAACTCATTGTCTCTTTGTATTCCAACATAGGGATTTGAAATTTAAATTTTATCTCTTTGTGGTCCATCAATTCATTTCACATTCTTCCAAAGTAATTTCCTTTCAATCAGAATTAGAATCGAAATTTGCAATGAGAATCAAAAAGTACTACCAAATCATCTATAACACATCCCATGTATAGATTGTACAAGATAAACCTTCAAAAAGTCTAGTTCAAATGTACTAAGATGAGTGTCTTCTCCTTGGACATATAGTCCAATTTGAAATTATATATTGTCTTGAAGTTGTCATCGCTAAGTACATAATTGTTTTCAATAGCAAGAGCGTATATCTTTCCATTTGGACTCATTGCGTGGGAGTATCTGTCCAGGTTAGTGAAATTCTCTTAAACTTCTTCTTCCAGTTTTGAAGGTCTTGTTGAAATGGCTCCCTAAGGTAAGATAAAGCAGGTAGAGAAAGAGAAGCCCAAAGTGAAACTTCAAAATGATGATGGCCATACTGCTACACTTGATGCATCACAATTCATGTTGATGAAGATGAGAAATTTAGTTTGATATGTCTAACATGCTAGTTCAACTTTTTCACAATGCCTTGAAATCGAAAAACCATTGACACAATCTGAAAACTCTCACCATGTCCTCTCCACTCTAAATCCTCCCATTTGTAGTCATTCTTACATGCATAGTTTCTACGGAAATTTTTGAGAGAATGATTAATACATATTGGAAGGAGATAATAACATTCCTCATATATGCTTCATACCAGGTAAATTCAATATACCACATCAAAGGAATTAACAATGAAATATATTATATAATTTATATGTGAATTTCATTCAACCTTGTGCAACCGCAGGTCAAGTTGTTTTGATGTATTGCCAAAGCATTTTCACTTTCAGGTCTCAATTGGTGAAATTCCCACAGGAACAAAACTACTATAAATAAACTTCCCATATCTTCCTTCGTGAGTTTGGAATTTACAATATTATATGGTCAACATAGTAGTTAACTAACTTCACCCAAACACTCATATCAATAATCTACTACACCCACATAAAACTCTTGATTGAATGCCTCAGTGGTTCATTTAAGCATATTCTTTAAGTATAAAGAAAGAGACTTATATGATCTGTAGGCATTCGTGTACACTTTTTTATCGATGGGAACATGATCCATTCTCACCATGACATACAAAGAATTTCCCTAGCCCTACACAAAGCTTCCTTCCATGGCACCTTCGTGTTGATTTTCTAAGGAAGGCTTATGAAGGGAACTGAGAGATTTCCTCCCATACAACTAAATTAGAGACCAACCTATTACTTGATCCTCTGTGATAGAAGAGTCATTGAGAGATTTTGAGTGATCTATCAAATTGTGATAATAGCTAGACAATTCCCATGCTTCATCATAACTCAAATTGCAAAGGTCATCCATTCCATAATGGTTTATTAAGAACAGAAACTATTTGGATGTAATGTAAGAAATAACTGAATTCTTATTTTCATTCGAGTTACCCACACGAGTTTCCTCCTCATTCTCTTTTAATGTGCTCAAATTATTGCACTCAAATGGCCCCACATCCACCATGTTCCTAGAATCAAAGCACATGTTTTGGTCTTGTCTACTTAGAGTTGGGGCTTTAATGTATCTCATTGTCAATATTCTTTCCCGCTCCATTCCTCCTTCCAAAATAGCTAATTTCACTCTTGAGATTGGGGGAGTTGGTTGGGGCACTGCATGTCTACCCTCAAACTTCAGTTGACACGAGAACTTATCATTCTTATGATTATTGATGTATACTACAGAGATTTTTTAAAATTCAATATCATAACAAGGATCCATATCAACACCTTTTTCCATTAATGAAAATGCTACTAGAAATATCTATGTTTTCCATTCATGTCAACCCTAACTAGGTTTATTACCTTCCCTTTGACGTCAATGGTAAGGGGTTGATTTCTGAGGTTGTTATTTGCCCCCTTTTCATATTTAGGTTCTAGATTATTTAACATCCCTAGTAGAACATCCATAATATCTCAAGAATTTTGAATCCCTGTCAACCTCAAAGCTTGACATGAACCTTTCATCATTAGGATTTCTTCCAAGTGCTTTAGCATAATCATTATTTCTTTGGAACCATTGGAATCATACATATTAGACTTGCATGTAAATCCTCCTAAATTACTAAGTTCTTTGCTGCATGGGTATTAGGGGAATCTTCTACTATATTGGATGTCAATGGATGCAAACTTCCTTTAACCCCCATATTTGGAACACCTTTTATATAGGGAGAAGGTATTGCTACATCCAAAATTTCCACAACTAGCTATTGAGATTGAAGTGACAAATTCCTTATCATCATTTCCACGTCCAACCCATCAATATCAACTTTAAAGGTGGTTGATGGCCCTAACTTCCTACCATGAATGGAAAAGTTTTTGTATAAAATGTAGTTTCATAGATTGTATTCGAGTAATATTTGAATCATCAAAGAAAAGGAATTGAGCAATTTCACTTTTAGCCAAGGAAGGCAACCCCATTGGTACTATGAGCCCATTAAAAGATGAAAGTTTGAGAAAAGTGATGGCATCATGAAGTCTCCTTTTCATGGAACTTCTTTAATATTGAAATTTCATAAAACTTCTCAGATCTCTAGTAGTATACATGGAAACAAGAGTAGGAACATATTCATCCACTAAAATTTCAAAGAAATCTCCTATTATACTTGCAAAACCACACAAGTCATCTATAAGAAATTGAAAACCCTGCATGTGATCACATTGTTTAGCAAATAAAAAACGTTTGTTACTTAGTTCCTCTACTTATGAAGACTCTATAACAATTCCTCTTCCACTTCCATAGTCCTCAAAAGGTGTAATATATTTCCACAAACCTTGTATCTCATACAAGTTCAAGGGAAGAAATTGTATTTTGAAATAATTTGTCCAATATCTAACTCAATGCATGTTATTTCTTATTGCACTATTATTTTGTTTGTTGGAACTCCTAAATCTACATGTAACACATTTCATAGGTCTACTTCAGTTTATGTAATTTCTTTGGCATACCATAACTGCTCTCAGGTCCAAGGTTTGGCTTTGATTTATTCAATTTTGAATTTTGGTTAGGTCTAATTTTTTAACTACTATGCATAATTTTCTATGTAATTCTCATGTCAATCCTCAACATACATTTTTTTTTCAATCCTCAATCCTCTTGTCAATCCTATATAATGCTCCCATGACCACAGTTCTGCTAATGTATGTAAAGTATATCCTACCAACGTATACTCCACTAGAATTATTTTGATTTTGTGACTTCATTATTGACTATCAATCCTACAAAGGATATACTATGTAGCATATGCCATAGGTCCACCTCCATAGGTCCATAAACTTTGGCATACCCTCTGTATATATTATTACCAGACTATGTAATATGCTACCACATATGGATACCACAGGTCAAGTTATGTGTATATCATAGTTCACATCGAGTTCACCAATTTGCTAACGAATTTTGTAAATTATCTGGCATCTGTAAAAGTTCTATGTGTATAATGGTAACGCTCTTAGCTAAAAATATGTTATAAACCCTCAATTTATCTAATATTCTTGCCAAAATTAATTCATACCACTTCTAAGACTGATACTAAGACTGTATAATCTCCCATGATCACAAATTTTGTCAACTTGATATTTATGTCTAGTCTTGACTATCTTTCCTTTCTCTGTCCATTAGAAAAGGCTTCTAATTTGTTTTTTTGTCACTCTATCACTGTTCATTAATGCTACTCCCCTTGTGGTTAATGTACTTTTTAGTTTCTTCTATTCATCCCTTACATACTCATATCAATTCTTTGATGGAATTAATATTTCTCATTTGTTTTCTACAATTTGTGCATCAAAACATGGAGCAACTAAAGTATAAGCATCTAATGTCATCAAGGGAATTTTCTAGTTCACCGACGTTGATGTTGTTAGATATAGTTATAATATTTAACAAATTTATTATATTTTTTTGATGTATACATTTAGACAAATCCATGAGCTAGTCCTCATATTGTAGGGCATTCAATTTTCTTTTTTTGAATGGATTATTCTTTTACTGTTTTCATCTAAGAAAGACTTTTTACTGTTATGTACAACACTTGAAACAATAAAAATTGTATCTTCAAATTCAGTGACAAGAAGATTTCCTCCCATAGCACTAGTGTTCTAGGCATAAGTCCATTCTCAACCCTAATTCCTGTAGTACTTCTATCTACAATTAATGCCAAAATATGAGAAATAACTGATAATAGACTAGTGTCTTATTTCATAACCATTCACATTACAAAGTTTTAGTTGTTGAATAAGAAAAGCCTTTGTTTTTATTACAATCAAATTAGCCATGGAAAAATCAATCACATCTATTATTTTCAACAGATTCATACACGTAGCTAAGATATCATCAATGAGAGGATTATTTAGAGGTTTCTCTTCATAAGATCCATTTCTTCATTTTTCATTGGCATTGTCTTTGGAAACCTCAAAATTACCTAGTTACAACGTAAGAGCTTGGGAAAGTTCATCATATTCTTGCCCTAGTTTCTTAGTATTAGTAAATAATTATTCCATAGTTAGTTAAACATTATTCAACACGCCTAAATGGTTCCTCTACATTGCCCTTTGGAAATCCCATGTCAACCATCATAAAAGTGGTAGCCCTGTGTGCTTCCTCCATGTATTTTTCATACCAGTAATAGATACTTTGGTACTTAAATGGACTATCCAGTTATGGGTTCAATATCTATTCCTCATAGGCAAGATGGGTCTTCCCTTTTGCACAACATAGAGCTCTTTCAAACTACTTAGGTAGAATCTCAATTTATAAATATTAAGGAATTATAGATTATGCCTTGGGTACATAACCAATGAGCAACTTGAACAAGTGCCTTGAGCACTCAAGGCATGTTTATTTCTTGGTTCAACCTATTTTCTTCTCCAAAATTTTGTAGGGTTTTCAGATAAATTTTGTTTTTTGATTTTCTTAGGAGCCCTCTTCATGCCACTTCTATAATCTCATTCCAAATGTGCTAAATATTGACAGTTATAGCATTCTATATTGAACTTGAATAATAGAGCAACTGGGTTGTAATTTCGTATATCATGACCATCACAGATTCTATCTTATGTTCTTGCAAAATCACTTCTAGAATTTTGATGATAACCTTTATAATAATTCTCATAGTATGCTCTACAATCTCTTTCTTTATGATTGAAATTAATGCATGAATAACAATAACCAAAGAATATCCTTGGGTACCTCGATGAGTAGCATTCTCTTCAGGATTTTGTAAAGTTGTTATATCTTGGAGGAGGTCCTATCTTCTGCATATATTTACTACTACTTGTATTGTGTCTGGATCCCTTGAGAGAATTAGCATAGCTTTTTGGACTAGCAATAATTTTATCCTTCTTCCAGCTTTCGTTGTGATTTGACCTTTGAGGGATGATGTCTTCAGGCTTTTCTTCAAACTTAACCTTTGGAAATTTGGAGTTTGCCTCACTTACATAACCAAGACCTACTTTTTCATAAGGATATCTCTAGTGACCAAGGATATCATTCAATATTTGTGTGCTCTTAAAATTTTTATTGAGATTTTGCACCTCAACCCTTAGTGAGACAACTTCTATATCACATTTCTCACAATCCTCTTCTTTCTTCAATGTTTGGATTTTCATTACTTGCTCAAATTTTCTTTCTTCTATAATTTGGGTCTGTAAGGAAATTATTTCTTCTTCAATTCTTCCTTTAAGTTCATGATTTGTTTCTTAAGCATCTTAGATATTCTTTTTAAGCTCTTTGTTTTCTTTGATGAGCTTGTCTATTTCTTCTAGAGCACTAATTAACTCCTCCTCAATATCAACTTCACCTTGGAATTCTTCCTTTATTTAGGTATTTTCTTCATCATCTTTGCATTCTTGATCCACATTTTTTGTTTATGTGGTCACGAGAGAGACTTCCTTCAAGTAGATATTTTGAAGCTTTTTCCAAATCTCTTTGGTTAATGAGCATTGTCTGATTTTGACTCTCATAGAAACTGATAAGTCATTCAAGATGGATTTCAATGCTTTTGTATTTTTTTCCTTGACTCTTTTGTAGATTATTTTGTTGATGCATTTTTGTAGTTTGTGTACAGTATAACAATTGAATCCTAAACGTCATATCCTAGAGCCATCAAATAAAATCATGTTCTTGAGCTCCATGATACACAATTTGTTCCTTCAAACAAGGGATTTTTTACAACTTGACTTTTGAATTAATTATTGGGGGATAGATTTTCTTTAGAGGGTTTTAGAGGATTTTCCTTAATGATATTCCCATTTTTGTTACTAGGATCTACCTTCTAGCTATTAGGTTGTTCTTGAAGGAACAGTCTCTGATACCAATTGTTGGGAAACTAGGAAATTATTGTTGGGGGGGGGGGGGGTGGAATAAGTAATTGTGTCTTTTCATAATGACGAATTTCAAATTATTTCAACAACCTTTTAACCTTTTATTTCAAAATTGGTAGAGTTATATAGGTGTTCAACAATTAACCATGAATTCAAAAACAAACAAAGAAGCAACACATGTAGACACCAAATATAAGTGGAAATCCATAAGGGAGAAAACCAAAAGAAATGTTGTTGTGATGTAAATGCAAGCACCCACTCTCTTTTTACATCAATTTTTGTAGGAACCCACCTATAGGAGGCTTCAACCTCTCTTTTATTTTGCAAAATACAACTTGCTGGAAGCACCCACTCCCACTTCTTACACCAATTTTTGTAGGCTCCTACCTACACAAGGCTTCAACCTTTATTTTCTTTTGAAAGCTACAACTTGTTGGAAGGAACCAATCCCACTTCTAATAGGTTCCAGCCTATTATTTTTCGAGCTACCACCTCAAAGGAAACACCAATCCCCTGTTACATTAAAGTTTTTTTTTTTGGCTTGCTAGGTCTTTAAAATCCGGATTCCCCCTTCTCTTTGACTTTGTTCCATTCTATGTCTCTATCCCCTTTACAATTTTATCTCCTTTGCTCCTCTTCCTCGATTATGCTTAACGTCTACTCCTCTTTCTCTTTCTCTCTTTACCATGAAATTCATGAACTAGGTCTCAGAGAAATCAATCAATCAGTAATTTTTCATTCCAAAAATTCATCTTTATAAAACTCAGTATCTCATTATATTCCAACATAGGGATTTGACATTGAATTATATCTCTTTGTATTCCAAGGTTGTCTCTTTGTGTTTCATCCATTTTTACATTCTTCCAAAGTTGTTCTGATTCAGTAAGAATTAGAATTGAAATTTGCAATGGGAATAAAAGAGTACCACCAAATGATGTGTAACACATCCCATATATAAACGGTGAAAGAAAAACCTTCAAGAAGTCTAGTTCAAATTTACTAAGGAAAGTGTATTCTCCTTGGACCTACAATCCAATTTGAAACTATATAAGGTCTTGAAGTTGTTATCGTTATGTACACAACTATTTTCAATACCAAGAGCATAACTCTTTCGATTTGGAATCATTGCATGGGATTAACCATCTAGGGTAGTAAAATTCTCTGAAACTACTTCTTCAAGTTTGAAGGTCTTGTTGAAATGACTTCCTAAGGTATTAACAAGGAGGCTGAGAAAGATAAGCTGCTAGTGAAACTTCATAATGAAGATGGTCATACCGCCATACTTGATGCATCATAATACATGAGGATAAATGACAAAAAATTTAGTTTGATATGTCTAACACACTAGTTCAACTTAGTCACAATGCCTTGAAATTGAAAAACTATGACACAATCTGACAACTCTCACCATGATCTCTCTTGCTATAAATCCATTCCATTTGCAATCATTATTACATGCATATTTTTTGTGGAAATTTCTAATACAATGATCTAATACATATTGGAAGGAGATAATACCATTCCTCATATATGCTTTGTATCAAGTAGATACAATATACTACATTAAAGGCATCAACAATGCAATAGAATACATGAATTGAAATATGAAGTTCATTCAACCTTATACAACGCCAGGTCAAGTTGTTTTTGATGTATTGCTAAATCATTCATGATTTCAAGTGACAATTGGTGAAATTCCCACATGAACAAAATATTGTAAATGAACTGCCCATGTCTTCCTTGGTGAGTTTCTCATTTACATAATTAGATGATCAACATTACAGTTAAGTTAACCAAACATTGATATCATTAATCTACTACACCCACCTAAAACTCCTCATCGAACGTCTTAGTGGAATTTTGAAAGATATTTTTCAAATATTATGAAACAGACTCAAAGGATCCATAGGAATTCACGTCCACTTTTCTATGAATTGGCGCACTATTCATGCTCATCTTGACATACAATGAATTTCATTAGCCTTGCACAAAGCTTCCTGCCATGACACCTTCTTGTCAATTTTCTATGGAAGTTCTAGGAAGGGAATTGAGAGAGTTCCTATTGTACAAAGGAATTGGATTCCAACCCATTATTTGATCCTTTGTGATAGAAGAGTCATCGGGAATTATTGAATGATCTATCAAATTATGATCAAAGCTAGATAATTGGCATGCTTCATCATAGCTCAAATTGTAATGGCCATCCAGAATGATTTGTTGAGAATGACTAAAATAGTTTGGATGTAATCCAAGAAACAACCAAATTCTTAGTTTCATTCAAGTTTTTTTTGTTTCTTTGTCAATTTTTCTATGACCTTCCAAGCTTGGCTTGTGCCTTGAGAAGTCACAAGGCAGGGGCATCTAAGCCATCAAATTCACCTTGTGATGGCACCTGGATTTGGCCACACCAACCCTTAACTGACTGGATTTTTTAGCGTGTCTCCTCCCCCTAGCACATGACACAACCACCCCCCAAGAGGTTTGATCCTGGGTCGCCCTACTAGCGAGGCCTGCCTTCAACCAATTATGCTAGTGGAACTTGACTAATTTCATTCATGTTACTCATAGGAGTTCCCTATTTATTTTTTTAATGTGCTCAAAGCACTCCATTGAAATGTCCCTACATCCAGCATGTTCCTAAAATAAAAGCCCATGTTTTGGTCTTGTTTTTTTATATTTGGTGCTTGAAAATATCTTATTGTCAATAATCTTTCATGCTCCATTCCTCCTACTAAAATAGTTGATTTCACTCTTGAGATTGGGACTTTGGTTTGGGGACTACATGTCTTTTCTCAAACTTCACTTGACGCAAGAACTTAGCATGATTATGATTCTTGATGCATATTGGGGAGTTTTCTCAGGAATTCAATATCATAACAAGGATTTATATCAACACCTTTACCATAAATGTCAATACTACTAACAAATATGTTAATATTGGCTTGTCAAGTGTGATAGGAAGAATGAAAAGCGCATATGGACTCCAAACTAAGCTTGAATACTCATTGAATAAATTCATGTCATTTCATTTATCATAATTTGTTAGCCACATTCTACTATAACACCATTTCCTCTGTTCTTTCTTCCTCCAGTCTTGGCTTAAAAAAACAATCAAACAATACATTTGACACGTGGATATAAATTGTAATGGCATTGAAAGGTTATTAGCAATATTAAGCATAAATATGTGTCTCGATCATAATTTTGAAGATTAAATTATATAAACATATAATGAATTAGAGACAAGAATATAATTTCTCTTTCCTTCCATCTCTCTAAAGGTATCAGACAAATGGATTCATATTTAATTTGGTGGATAGATATTATTATTTGCCTTTATAAAATGTGTTATGATGTGTTTAAATGTAGTTTTATATTATTTTATTACTACTTGAGTACATTAGTTAGCATCAACATCATTTAAAATGTGTCTCATGGTATCTTCATTATTATAAAGGATACCTAACTTAAGCAAAACATAATATCATCCGGCAAATAATGGTAAAGTGAACACATAATCTACTTTGTTTTACTCAACACTTCAAGACTAATAATCTTTGAGATAAGAAGTTGTATTAATCTATTGAAAATTTATGATATGTATATTACTTATTAAGTTTAAATATGGATCTTAATAAATGGATTTTCTTGGCATAACAAAAACAGAACATTGTGATTACAATAGTAATAATTAAGAATTTTATTTTTATTCTATTTTTTCGTCATTGAACTCTTGCTTATTTAGATTGATAGTTCTCTTTTTAACCACTTTATGCATTTTTAATTTTTTTTTGTCTTTCTATTTTAGTTTTTTTGGTGCTAAGTTCTTTTGAGAATGCCATAAAGCTCTATCTTCTATAACTTCAATCCCTCTATCTGATGTCCAAAATATATGAAACTAATTTTTACAACATTTACAACATTGAATACCTAGAACAACATTTTTGAAGTTGGGATAACATTATCAATTAAGTTAACAAAAAGATAACATAATTATTTTTACCATAAAGATTATAATCCAATGTCAACTTCTATACACATTTTACATCTCAAGTCCAAGATCTATGAAACATATCCTTTACAACATTCAATACCTAGAACAACATTTTTGAAATTAAGATAATGTTATTAATTAAGTTAATAAAAAGATAACATAATTATTTTTATCATAAAAATTATAATCTAACATCAACTTCCACACACATTTTGCAAATGTGTTCAAGAGATAACAAAAAATTAATATCTACCTTATAATTATTAATAATATACATTTTAATTAATAGTGATACATATATCTTATGATTATTAGCAATATATGATTATTAACAATATATCGTATTTTTACTAACACTTTGAACTTACTCTAAAAATAAAACAACATATTTATGATTTTTGATTTATTTATTTTTTTTCTTTATGTTATTCATTTTATTTTAAATTTTATAAAATATAATAACAAATTTTCATTTGAAATTACAAATAGCTTATTATCTCTATTTATGGATTTAGCAGTTTTATAGCCTTTTAACATTGTAAAAATTTAATAAACCAATATTTATTTAACATTTTTTATAAATAAATATTTTATTTACTATTTATCCATTAAAATATAAGAGAATTTTAAATTTTTTGATTTTTTTATAAAACAAATATTTAATTTACTACTTATCCATTAAAACACACAAAAGAATTTTAAAAATTTAAGCCTATGGACCAACACTGGCACTAAATTTAATGTTAAATTTCACTATTTTGTTTGCTATGGACCATCACTTAATTTAGGTTATTAAATTTAACACTAAATATTAGAATATTTTGAAAATTAAATGAATAAAAGTGAAATCAAATAGTTTATTTTGATGTGTCACTCTTATCTATAAAAATTTTAAAATATTTCATATAAGGGTGCTTAAAGGAGTTTCTTTATTTCACTTCCTTGTGCAAAAACATATTCAACCGGATAAACAACCGTAAACATCGGATGATTAGAGGCACAGGGAGCCTCGTCTTCTTCATATGATCTAGAGACGGTGTTGACAAATATTCAAAGGATTATAAGGTTAAGGGATAAGCCAAGGTTGAGTACAGTATCTCAAAATGCTTGGAACTGATCGTTCTTATCTTGACACCACCCTTGACTCAGGTTGGGTTGCTCTGTAAAGGACTACAAGGTTACAGGATAAGCAAAGGCTCAGTGGTCGGCTACTAACTTTATATTTATGGGTGGGGCATTTTCGCTAGGAATGTAAAGGTTGGCTATTCTGGGGCGTGAGTCGTTATTGATACGTACTGATGGCGGTCTGTGTGGTTTTATAAGTGGCATTAATATACCATCCCTTATCTTATCTAAAATGCTTCACTTAAATAACCTATTTTATTATGGAGTTGTCTATAATGCGACTTTTTGGAGATTTTGGTGATGGAATCCGGCGGAAGAAATTGAGTTTAAATCTTGATTTTTAGCAGTTAAAATGGTTTTTTAACTGCATATTTGGATTCAACACCGTGAAAAACCCCTGGAACCCTTTGATTGTGCAGAAACTAGCTATCAAACTTGCGATTCCAATAAATTGCTGCCGGATTTTGACCGGAAAAACTCGACAGAAAGGCTTTCAAAAAGTCTCATTATAGACAACTGCTTTTATTATTTTGTTAAACAGTTTTTCCACCATCCATGATAGAGGGAGCGACATTTTCGAGGATCCTGAATAACATAAAATTAAGAGAGATGGACTGACATCTTCAAGGATCCCGAATCACATAGAATAGAGTGATAGTTTCATAATATTTTGAAAATTTAGATTTTATTCAGAAAATTTAAAATGTTGATGGATATGAATAAGGTTAATGGTTTAATTTTATTTAGATATTAAATTTTTGTAATATTTGAGAATTTACTATTTATATAAAGATAGTTAATGGTCTAAAAATTATGGAAATGAAGTGAATCAGGGTGACGTAGAATATTGACTAAAATAAAATATTTGAGAATTTATCATTTATATAAAGGTAGTTAATTGATGGAAATGAAATGGGGTTAAAAGTTAATGGAAATGAAGTGAATTAGGGTAAAATATTAAGAAAAATAAAATTGAATATGATTTTAGATTTTATTTAGGAAATTTTAAAACTGGATGGATATAAACAAATTTAACTGTTTGATTTCAATTAGATGAGTTAAATTTCTATAATATTTTGGAATTTATTATTTATATAAAAATAATTCTCAAAAGTAGATGGAAATGAAATAAGCTAGGTTTTTTTTTCCTATCTCACTAATCGTCCATGTAAGGGAAACATAATATATAAGAGATAAATAATATGGATACATGTTCAAATTTTATAAATAAAGTTGAAGGTGGAACTAAGTTGTGAACTAAAAAAATATTTTAGTTAATATTTAAGTTTAACACTCAAACAAAATATTATTAGTGACAATATTTTACATGCATATTCAAATTCAATTGATTAGCCAGTGATGAAACATTTTACATTTAGATAAATCAATTTTCACCACCACAATTTAAAACCTAAACCAAATCCAACTTTAAATAAATATTCATTGAACTTAATTTATTATTATTTTGTTAAACAACTTTTCCAACTCCCTATGGAGAGGCCCTCATAGGATCTTGAATAAAATTGAGTGTGGTTTTAGATTTTATTTAGGAAATTCAAAAAAATGACGGATACCAACAAAGTTGATTGTTTAACTTCATCTCGATCAATTAAATTTTTGTAATATTTTGGAATCTACAATTTATACACATATAGTTCTTAAGAGTTGATGGAAATTAAACGAGTTAAAGTGATGTTGAATATTGGTAAAATAAAATTGTCCCACGACATTATCCCGACAGGTACTTTTCCACGTTCGGCGTAAGTCTAACTTCAGCTGTTACAACGCTGAGGTCGGTGGAATGCCCTTAAAGATATATTGTCAGAAAAGTCGGTGAACAAAATAGAAGTAAAGTATGAAAGCTCCAACACCTGGCAAGCTTCAAGACCGCCATTTCCCGATTTTATGGTGTAGATTCTTTCCTTGCTCCCTCCAGAATATTTACCTTTCTAGGAGTGCCTGCTCCCTACCTAAATTTCTGCCGTTGCAAATCTGACGTGTTATTGTCACGACACAAGAAAGAAACCCAGCCTGCTTCGGTCTCACCATGGTGAACTGGTCCACTCATTTAATATTGATACGGTGAAAGTAGTATCAATCAGAAAATGGAAGAGATGGAAGAAGAGCATTTCAAATCTTGCGATCCTCATTGGGACATATTGCATCAAATGGTGGTTGGGTTTACCATGCAAAATAAGTGAATAAAGAAAACTAAAACAAAGTTATAATTAGGGAATTTGTTAAAATTACATATTTGAATGGTTAACAACATACAATTAAAATATTAAAATATTTTCTACACTATTAAATTTATCTATATAATTAAAAACATATTTTAAACACTAAAAAAACAAAAAAAACATAATTTAACAAAAATTTAGGCCAAAAATCTCAAAACATAACCCATAGCATATAAGTGTTTCACACCCCCAAAAAAGCATAGGGGCAACGCCTGAAGAGCGCAAATGTAAAAGGTGCGTTGAGGACCGTATTGAGGAATAAAGTATTGAATCGAGTTAAATGCCCAGGATTGTTCAGCCATCTCCTAAGTAGGATCGGAAGGTTAATATTTTAAATTGAATTGTTGATTTTATTTTAACTTTTAAAGTTAATATGAATTATTTTTGTAATAAATAATTTAAACATGATAATTTTTTTATCATTATTAGTGTTATTTAATTATTATATATTTTTGATTTTTTTTGTTATAATCTAGTAAAATGATCTTTAGTCAAATTGTAATATTTTGTTATTTAAATTGAGTTTTTAACTACATCTAGGGTCAAAGTGAATTTTAAAATTTATCAAAAAACACCAAATTATTAAGAAGTCAATTTCCAACCTAAGATAACAATGATAAATATGACCATACCCCTGGCCCATATGTATCATCCTATTGCTAAAAATATTAGAAGCTTCCAAATATGTAGTGAACATAAGAAACAAAAGCTCACCACCCTAGCTTACTATATGCATAATCCTCATTATAGCTCATATGGTATGTTCAAAACAAAATATGTCAAAAATATAACCTTACACAAAATAGCATGTTCACCAATTAAGGTCAAAATGTCTAAACACATATGATAGAAATAGTTTCTAAAAATAGCCATGCATAAACATAAAGATTATTGAAAACAGAAAATGCATGCGCTTCTTTTGAAAATCAGTGCATTAGATTTATATGACATCAAGGAACAAGAATATGTTCTCAAAGTCAACATACAAGTAATGTAAGCCCCCATGCTAAAATAGTAGTCAAAGTTGTTAGAATCATACTTGGTTAGGATGAAGCTAACATGGAACTGGAATCAACCAGTGAATGAATGTACTAAATAATCTAAGTATATGGATACACCAAAATACGAGACTATGGATGTGGATCCTTAACCAAAACACCACACTAACCTATCTTAAAGAAAGATCATGTCATTACACCAAACTATTGATATGGATCCTTAACCAAAACACCAAAAAATGGTGTCTAACAATATATCCATGTCATTGAAATTTGGTACTTCCAATATAGTTATGGATTCCATTTTTTCTAATAGATGGAAATATTAAAATGCAACATCATCAAGCAAGAATGGAACTCAAACTTTTATTTGTGATTATGGATCCTTAATGAAAACATTAAACAAAGCTTTTGCACCCATGTCATCGATACTTATTCCAATATTTCCTATAGCTAGAGATGTAACAATGTAACGAAAACAACTAAGAGTGGAAACTTATAATCTTTTCTTTTGGAATAACCCCAAATCAGATTGCCTAGAAAAATATGCATCCATAATCTTTTCCTTCAAATTTAAGTCTTTAATGAAAACACCCAATCAAATTGCTTAACAAAATATTACCAATACTTATTTTGTTTACGAAAATGTAACGATATATCAACACCAACAAAAATACAACCTATAACCTATTTGATAATTGTCATTTACATTTGAAATTGTAAACGAGAAGTCTTGAAAGTAAAAGGGCAAAATAAATAAAGAAATTCTCTCCGTCATCTCATAAAATTGGATGGGCACCCCAATAAAACTAGAGAGGGAAATTTCGAAGGTTTATCCACCAAAAGCAATAATTCGAAGATTTCATAAATGTTAAAAGTATACTTGATAGGAGGAGGATATGGCAACGATTTTCTAAGATGGAATCTTCTAATAATGCTTAATTGGAATTTGACACTTGTATACCTTTTATTAATGGGATGGTACGAGGCGAATGTGATGATGAGATACTGAAAATAAGAATATCGGGATAAACAGGTATACAATGGCATTCTTCGCTAGGTCTCTGCTCTAAGTAATTAACCAAGTTTGACGGTAATTATATGAGACATTAATTACGCCGTAAGGCGTTCCCTCTGAAATGAACTCCCCTCCATGTTACCGTGTCTCGATGTGGACCGTTAAATGGATTGTTAGACGATTAAATAATCTACAACCATTAGATCATCAGTGAAGAACGTTCTAATTAGTGAAGAGTCGCTCGCCCTGAGGTCCGAAGCGTCGCTCGCCCTGAGGTCTTAAGTGACACAGGTGAGTTTTGCATATCCCTCTAGACTAGAGATACCCGTTCTCAGCCGTTTCTCATTGAACATTCTGGCAGGAAAAATTATAGCTATGGTAGGGAAAGAGTATTGTAATTGCTCTGGTCGAGCGCTTCTATGAGCCCATTGAAGGTATCCAATACATGATTTTACATGGAATTTTCATACCCTCAACTCTAGTTTTTATAAAATTATATTTGTTTTGGGATGACGGGGCTTATTTAACATTGATCAGACTCCAAGAAACTGCCCATGAGCTTGGTAACAATGCAAGAAAGAACAGTGTTAGGTAAAGGTTTTATCCCACTATGTTAATTCAATAATGGCACATTTTGGTTAACCTATGCAATAGTTTTCTCAGTGAAAGTCTATAGAATTGGAATTGTTTTGTTTCTCCCCTAAATCCTCTCGCCTTCTTTATAAAATTGTAATTTTTTTTGTAGTCCCATAAATCCTTGGGGCCTTCTCTGTAAAACTGTAATTATAATGCTTATCCTCAGCTTCTTCTTCATAAAATTATACTTGTTTTGTTCGTACTTAGATTAGCATTTTGTTAAATTATAATTGTTTTGTTTGTCTATAGATTCTCAGGGTTTTCTTTGGAAAATTATTTAGCAGCTGCCAAGTTTTTCTGGTTTTATTACAGTGAAAGATTTTCCACCAAATTGTTTGGATTCCTTCTCATACATTCCTTCATTTTTTTTCCTCAAATTATAATGCTTTTGTTCGGTCCAGAGATAAATCCTTTTTCTTAAATTGTACTTGTTTTGCTCCTCCCATTAACCCTTCTAGTGTTTATTGGTACTTTAGATGTTACTCTGTAGAAGTTTATGGACTTTTACATTTTGTCACATTCTAAATGACCCACTCATTCATCACCAAGATAGAAAGAAAACTTGTTCTGTACCTTCCATAAATTCTCAGTATTTATCAATTTGAATGATCTCGGGAAGAAAGGGGAAATAGAATGAACATAGATTGTATTCTCATTTTGATTTTTTGTTTGTTTGCCCATTTCCAGGCCCTCCAGCGCAAGGAATTCTGTGAGCTCGCCCATAATTGGAAGAAATTATTCTTATCACTGATCTCCCTATTCCAGAAGGCTTTCAGACTTCTCAACTTCTGATTTCAGCACCTGTCGATGTCAACTCAGCACACAAAACAGAGAAAGTACCCTTCATAGAGCAAGTAGGGTCATTCTAGAGACTAGTCAAGATGAATGCCCCAGAATGGGCCTATGCCCTACTAGGATCCATAGGGTCCATGGTTTGCGGTTCCATAAGCGCACTCTTCGCTTACATCCTGAGTGTCGTGTTGAGCATCGATTACAACCCTGATCTGTTATGCATAAAAATTGAAATCAAGAAATATTGCTTCGTTCTAATAGGGATATCGTTCAGTGCCCTCGTTTTCAATACGGTGCAGCATTCCTTCTGGGAAATCGTCGGCGAGAATCTGACCAAGCGGGTCCGACAGACAATGGTGTTGTACCTCAATATAATGACAAAAATCACATTCGAGACAAAAATAGTTTTCATGGGGCCAATAGTGTTAAAGTGACTTCATTTGAAGCGGAGGCTCTTCGGACAATTAAAGCATTTTAGCTGCCATCAGCAACTCCCGAGGCTCAAGCAAAAGTTCAGGCACCTTCACTTGATACAATCTACCTAGAGGGTAAAGAGAAACTAAAGTTGAAGTCTCTTTTTCCAGTTATTTTTTCCAAGGATCCACATGATAAAAAATCTGAGGTTTTGGGGGCTAGTGCTATTTTCCCTGGTTGCAAAGATACACTAACAAACAAGCAAACACTAATGGCAATCAACACTTGTGGCCATATTTATTGCAAAAAGTGTGCAGAGAAATTTGTTAAATTATATGGGGTTTGTTTTGTTTGCAATGGAAGCTGCAAAGAAAAGCATTTGATCACCTTGGAAAAAGGTGGTACTAGATTTTCTCATCACGGGGACCACTTCGAGGCAACCGATTTTAAACATGTTGGAAGTGGTTCTGGCATGGGACTTATGAGGCCAACAGTTAAAACATGAACATCAAACTCATGTTGAACTAACTCATGTTGAACTACTATGTACAAGTAAAAACTAAAGTCAAATGATGAGGCGCGATAAACCTTCCTTTTTGTAATTAAAGACCCTTTTTACTTGATAGGCATTAACCTCCTTACAAGATCCACATTACAATTAGGTTGTTTTTAAGCTGTGAAGCTATGACCGATGGCATCCATTTTATCAAAGTCACCGAGGACTTCCATCTAACATTTATCCACCAATGTTGCAGCATCAACACAACCCACAACCTGAAACTATTTGGTCAACTGTATTGAGGGTCAAGCATACCAGATTTTAACCATGTCATCATCACTGCAAGTGCTTCAACTTGCTTCCAGACTACAACCTGTTGGATTGGTTACTAGACCTTCTTTGCCTGGGTAGATGATCTCCCTCCACCTGCCAGAATAAAGCTCTTATGTCTGTCCAGGGTCTATGTTATTTTCTTTGAAGGAATCATATGGTTACATTTTGTATGAATGGCACTGCCTTTTGATTTGTTGGGAATTTCAGATCTGCATCAGATGGCCAACATGATTATAATATTATTCCATTTATTTCTTGATGGCTCTTGTTAATCTGGATTCAATGGAATTGGACATTTGTATGGCTTAGTTATCATAGTACCAAGGTAGATTACAATTGACATTAGTCTGCTTTAATGGCTCTTATTAATCTCGATTGAATGGAATTGGACATTTGTATGGCTCAGTTATCATAGTACCGAGGTTGATCACAATTGACATTAATCTGCTTTGAGCTTTGGATGCCACTGTGCATATTTTGACTATGGGGTCATATTATTCGTTGCATATAGTTTAAGCTAGAAGTTTGGATACTACATGGTAGAAACGAGTGTTTCTAGGATTGTATCCCTATTCATTATCAGTAGAATGACTAGTTTAGGTTGCTAGCACTTCAATGTTGACGGTACAAAATATTTGATATATTTAGGTTTTTAATTTAAATTTTTTATGAGTGGGTATTGTAAGTTGCTGTTGTTATCGGTGTATGATTTGACAAGAAACTTGCAAGCTATGAAGCACATCAAAAACAGGAGGAGGAGGAGGAGGAAGAGACGTTGTTGTTAAAGAGGCAACAGGAACTTCATGCATTTGATCAGCAAAACAATGGTGTTTTACCTCAATATAATGACAAAAATCACATTTGAGACAAAAATAGTTTTCATGGGGCCAATAGTGTTAAAGTGACTTCATTTGAAGTGGAGGTTCTTCAGACAATGAAAGCATTTTGGCTGCCATCAGCAACTCCAGAGGCTCAAGAAAAAGTTGAGGCACCTTCACTTGATACAATCTGCCCAGAGGGTAAAGAGAAACTGAATTTGAAGTCTCTTTTTCCAGTTATTTTTACCAAGGATCCACATGATAAAAAATCTGAGGTTTTGGGGGCCAGTTCTATTTGCCCTGGTTGCAAAGATACACTAACAAACAGGCATACACTAATGGCAATCAGCACTTGTGGCCATATTTATTGCAAAAAGTGTGCAAAGAAATTTGTTAAATTAGTTGGGATTTGTTTTGTCTGCAATAGAACTAGAAGTTGCAAAGAAAATCATTTGATCGCCCTGAAAAAAGGAGGTACTGGATTTTCTGGTCATGGGGACCACTTGGAGGCAATCGATTTTAAACATGTTGGAAGTGGTTCTGGCACGGGATTTATGAGGCCAACAGTTAAAACATGAACATCAAACTCATGTTGAACTACTATGTACAAATATGATTAAGCAGTCCTAGAATTTTAGTTTGTTGGATTTCATAAATTTGACCAAATAAACCTTGATTTGCTTTTGTGTTCTAATTTTGAGGCTCTTATGCATCTGGAGTTTTAGGATGACGGTGCATCTTTTTTCAGGCATGTGATCAAAAAATCATGCAGGCATTTACTTTTTGCTCCATATCATCCTAAGCTTTCTTTAAGAGGGTTTGGAGGGTTTAATTCTGTTTTGTTCTGATATATATATGTTAGTCAGCCTTGTTCAGTTAGCATGGTTCTAGGAATATGATAAGCATGGTACTAGTATATATGTGGCATTTGTATGAGAATATGGTTGCCTCTGTGTCTGAATCTGTTGGATAGTATGTATGCTGTAATAATATCCTGGGTGTAGTTCATGGAATCATATATTCTTGACTAGGGAACGAAATACGCTAAAACAACATTTTTCAAGAGATCAGTCCTAGTGTTGTATGTATAATTAATTGCGATACAAAATATTCGATTTCTGATGCCATTGATCTTTGATTGGGCTTAACATGTAGTTTGCTCTTTTTCAATATCTTAGCTTTTCTACTTGGGGGCTACTGATATCCATGGGTGACCAGCGATGAATTTGATAAAATAATTTCTGTGCAAAATTTTGTAATGCTCACTTATTGAACTCGGGCCCAATCTCAATCATATCTCTCGCATGTTTTCTGTTGCTCAAGTCAATTCAGCAAAAATCTTACCAAGAAAGGACACTATGTTACTTTATGTAGATTTGATTTTTGTTGTATTTTTATTATTGATCATTATGAAGGAAAAAGGAAATGTTCTATTCAGCTAGATCTTCATTATAGAGAAAACTTGAAGTCTTCAAGGCTACAGATGGAAAAATCCCTCGTAATATTGGCGTGATATACATTAATCTTTATAACATATTTAACAGATTGAAAACACTGATTTCTGGAGTTGCAAACATGTTATCAAGTTCAATGAAATACATTCTTAAGAGCATAAATTTTATATATTAGGACTTTGTATGTAGTAGTCCATGGAATAAAGCTAATTTCCAGCACTCAAGTTCAATGAAATCCATTCTGAACAACGTAAATTTTATATATAAGGACTTCGTATGTAGTAGCACCCCCTTCTTTGATGCCTAAATCTGAAAGTTGAATGTTTCAATGGAAAAGGAAACATCAAAGAAAATAAAATATGAATGCACACCATGTAAAATACAACTCCCAAGAAGTAGCTTCTCCCAAAATATAGTATTTTTGTATTTTCCTTCTATTGTATTCATCTTAGAATCCACATCACCCAATTGTGTTGCAATTAGACCATAATGTGTCCAACAAATGGAGTTGAACCAATAAAACCATTTCCATCGTACAAGAATTTTCCTCCCATAGAAGAGATTCCAAGAGGAATAAAAGGGTGATGAAATGATTGAAGAAATGTGGTAACCTGGAGTAATTACAACTGACATCATCCCAATGTAAGTGAAGTAGAGGAAAGTGAAAAATATGAAGAAGAGGAACCATAAAATTTTGGCAAATGTCCACTCAAGAGAAATCATGGAGCAAACTCAAACTAATTTGCATTAGTAAAAATGAGTAATAACTTACCACATCCAAGGCTTAACTCAATTCTTTTCAATGTGAATCATGTTTATTACCATACTTTTGGAGGTGTGCCTCAAATCCTTTTTTATGCATGTTGAAATACGGTATCAATGTCTTTTGCATGAGCCTCGATGAATATGTGTTGAATATGTAAAGAAAAGAAAGCATTTTGTGTTGTTGCTAAATTCTTATTGCATTTGCTTTATGAAAAAACCTCATTGTAATGCGGATCTTGTAAGGAGGTTAATGCCTATCAAGTCAAAAGGGTCTTTAATTACAAAAAGGAAGGTTTATCGCTCCTCATCATTTGACTTTAGTTTTTACTTGTTCTGTATTGGTGTCCTATAGTTTCCCTAATCAACCTATATATTCACTTGCCAGTAGTTGTGGAAAAGAAGAGACATTACTTATATTTAATTTACAGTGCATGTTTTTATGGGCAGCGCATCTAAAAATTATATGATCTCTCCAATCTTTCTCGATCTTGCATAGTTCCCCAAGAAACCTAATAACGGGAATCCATTACCTGAAACAAAACATAAAAAATGGGACAGGAAATGCCCACAAACCCAATTGGAGGATTCCATGAAAAACCCTAATATAGGAACAATTCCCGAGAGAGGACCAGAAACACCCAAATTTAAAACCCTTATAGCATCCTGTAAGACACTGGTAGCAGGAACCTATTTGCCCAAATCAAGGGAAAACAATACCCAATACTCCAAAAAATTCAAAACTAAAAACTGGGTTTATTCAGAATAACGAATCTTACCTCATGATATCTTTCTTTTCCGCTAACATGCATTCTAGAATACATTCTTTACAGAAGAGGCGGCCTTTCTGACAGTAGAGGGGGTCTATCAATGGCTTCAGGCACAGAGAGCAAGCATCAAAGGGCTTAATGGAGTACTTATCGAGCCTTTCCTTTTGAGTACCATACCCAAGCTTTCTCTTCTCGTCGTATGTAAAGAACACCAAGTCATTGTTGTTCTTTGAATGCCTCTGCGACATCTTCGCTAACTTGGGTATTTACGATTGTTGGCGACAAATACAGGACATAAATGGTGCATGTCTCAATCAGTCGTTAACAGAGTCGGAGGTGTCACGAAATTGTCCCTGGGTGGCGAGCTGCAGAGTAGAGGAATTGTAAAGCGGGAGGCACCGAGTCGAGGAGGAAGGTGAGTGAGCAGCCCACATTATCGCAATTCCTCATTTCGAATTGGAAATGGCAATAACTCTCCACGGCTGCAATTCCAGCTTGGATCTGATCTATCAAGGGATGTCAGGATTTCCAACTCCGATCAGATTTTCTGTTAGGGAATGTCAGGATTGCCAAGGGAGGGTGGCGGAGCTATGGGAAGGTGGCCGAGGGCAGAGGGATTGTCGGCGGCCGGAGCCGGATGATTTTCCGGGCGGTGACGAAAACTGGGCCATTCCTCCGCCTAGGTAAACTACTCCATGGAGAAAAGTAAAATTTAGATATTACATCAAAATTTAGAAAGTCATACTTCTTAGACTGAAAAATGATTTTCTCAATTAGCCTATGATATTCTGAGGATATTAACATTGTTGTTATTGGACAGTTTGAAGTCCTTGATAAGCAACTGAGATTTTTTGTTCCATTTTGCTGACCAGATAGTAAAAGTGGTTATAACAATGCTTTCAAAAGGTTATACCCTAGGAAAATATACTTTAGGCAAAGCCAAAGAGTTAGACGAGAAGTATCAAGTGAAGGACACTGCTGCAGCAAAGGTGGCGGATTTTGGAAAATTCTTCAAAAATATATTAATAGCAGCTTTGATTACAGTTGGGCATGGAGCTTGCAATGCAAGAACAACGCCTGCCAACAGTAGTTATTTTGCAACAGGAGCACTGATGGTTGTTGGGGTTCTTGATAGGGCAACCAAAGCTGCTGCTAATTTTGGTAATAGGAATAATGCAGCAAAGAAGTTGACTTGAAGTATTATGGCACTATCAAGTTAGGACTGTAATGTAGTGGTGTTGGCCTTCAGGTTTATCTATCTTATAATTAAGTATGCATGTAATGTTGCTTACCCTGCCATAGTCATTCTTGTATCAAATCAATTTTATGGTCTCTGTATATGTGTTTAAATGTCTGATATTTCTGCAACCCTTCACATTGATATACACTATATACCTGTGGGCTTCAACCCCCAAATGCATGCTAGACAATTGTTGACACTAGCTAACATCAAGAAATTGGAGACGCTTCAGACCACCCAAGCAGTTGGGCAGCTTTTTGATGTTTGTTTTGGATAAATTTAGCGACTTCAAATGTTTTAAGTTCCCAATAGACGTGGGCAATGACTGGATGGAAGTATGACTTAGATCTAACACAATCATTTAAAACAAATAAACAATGTCTTCGTTCTAGATTTTTATTCATTCCTTCAAAATATTTGTTAATTCTATCCTAAATTCCCTTTACACCCCCTTCTTTTTCCTCAGACACTTTTATTTGTTTGAACGTCGACAGCAGTAATGCTTCAATGACAAATTTGGGTGATACTGTAAGCCACACAAATTGGTCGAAACTATCTCAGACCTTTTGGTTGTTGAATACCTCTTGCACCAGAAGGGTTTTTCCCTGTCCTCCCATACCCACAATAGCAATCACTCTGAATCCATTTTCCAATATCCACCAACTGACCTTTTCGGTATCTTCCTTTAGTCCCACTGCTTGAAAATTGAGATAGAAGAGAACATGATTTTCTTCTTTTATCTTCTTTTGAAGATTCAATATATGCATTGAGTGCTACCTTACCAATGGAGAAAAGTAAAATTTAGATATTACATCAAAATTTAGAAAGTCATACTTCTTAGACTGAAAAATGAATTTCTCAATTACCCTATGATAAATTTGGGTGACATTGTAAGCCACACAAATTGATCGAAACTATCTCGAACCTTTTGGTTGTTGAGTACCTCTTGTACCAAAAGGGTTTTGCCCTGTCCTCCCATACCCACAATAGCAATCACTCTGAATCCATTTTCCAATATCCACCGATTGACCTTTTCAGTATCTTCCTTTAATCCCACCACTTGAAATTGAGATAGAAGAGCACATGATTTTCTTCTTTTATCTTCTTCTGAAGATTCAATATATGCATTGAGTGCTTGAACACCAACAGTAGCATTGACGGAGGTCAGATATTTGAGATATTTAGCACTCGTGTGTATCTTTGTGATTCTTTCCTTTAGTTTCCTAATGTTCTTGCCCATTCGATAGTGGAAAATTATGTTGATGAAAATAAGCTTGCCCTGCTCGCATTCCTCCACTATGTCAACAACATTAGTGAGAAAATCCTCAAGTCCGTTAAGCCAATTGGTCACTGAACTAGAATGGGAAGTTCTGGTGGTTGTCGCATCCTTCAATAGGCATTTAATGGAATTAATCTCATCACAAATGAATTCAAAATCTTCTTCCCTAACCGCCTGACCAACACAAATTTGATCCTCCATAATAGTTTTGGCTTCGCTTCTGGTTTTAGCATCTGGTGTTGGAATTACCATTTTATCCTTAAACGTTTATTATTTTTATTTTATTATTATTGTTTGAATTTCTTCTTAATAAGTGGTTGTGTTTCTTTTGGTTTTAGTGAAAGTATGGGCTCCAATGTTGGCTCTCTTATTATGGAGTATAATTCATCTTTGAGAATTTTTCAATTATTAAATTAGGTTAGTCAATTGCTTAAAATATTAAATTTATTTCAAAAAAAAATTGTTCCTTTATAGGTTAGACACTGGCTTGAAATATTAAACTTATTCCAAAATGGTTTTGTTACT